>JAKTSI010000002.1:189390-408900 GCA_030580135.1 Petasospora easanensis | reverse complement strand
TACTATTTGGAGCTAGTGACATCAATAGAAGACAGGGAAGCGAGTAATAAAGAGAAGCCTCGGGAGACACATAAGAAGACAGAGTGCAGTAACCCAGTATCCTTACAAAAGAAATCAAATATACAGTTTACTGGACAATGTTAGAAAACTGTTGTGTCAAAGCATCAAGATATTTACCCCGGAAACCTGGTAATCAAGGGCAATGGGAGATAGTTTCCAACTTCAATCAAAAGGTTGGTGCCATGGAACCATTTTAAAGTGAATAGATACCAAAATTAAAACTCTGAATACCTGAGTGCAGTTGGAATTTCCCCAGTTTTCAGTCTCGAAAGCCCTCACCAGCGTTAAGAATCCTACACCATTTACGTTCAGATTCATACCTGACGGACAGCAAAAAGCAGATCTCCAAGGAATTAACTATACAAAAAATCCGTTAAAGTCATTTTTACATATTTTTACCTAAGAGAAAACCGAAAATTATGAATACACATGAAGAAAGTCTATGCAGATGTCCAGCATCAAACAAGCTGGTTGTTACTCTTCTCAGTAGTACTAGACGTCTCACTTACATCCTCGACGTGGTCAACGGAAGCCTTAGCCTTGAGATGCTCAATATTCAACTCATTAATCTTCTCGCCGAAGACCTCAGCAACCTCTTCCAAAGTACGACCGGAAGTTTCGACGAATGTCAAGATGACAACGAGGAGCTCAATGATTAATACACAGCAGTAAACGATGTAGTACTTCCACTCAATAGCATCCATGGCAATTGGGTTAACGAAGCCGTTGTAGATCTGGACAATCTGCTGAATGAACATACAAAGGTTGACGCCTTTTGCTCTGATTGTGAATGGAAGAATCTCAGTCAAGTACAAGAATGGCAAACCATTAAGACCCAAGTTGTAGGCGACGTAGTAGAGGAAGATCATGGCCATGACACTCTTACCGAGGGACTTGTTAACAAATCCAGTCTCCTGATTGATAGCTGAAAGAACAGTCCAGATGAGGAAAGTGGAAAGCATGAGAGCAACGGAAGCGATGAACATTGGTCTTCTTCTAGTCTTCTGGAATGCGAACAGGTTAATGATCATAGAGACACCCCAGTTGAAGATCATAAGACCACCGTTGAAAATAAGCTGTTGGTCAGTAGATGTGATACCAATAGAGTTCAGAACCTTGGACAAGTAGTAAGAGACAAGACCGTTACCAGAAAGTTGCATACAGATACCAATCCAAAGCAACAACCAAAGTCTCTTTCTGTTTCCTGGGGCGTGGAAGAAGGAAATATATAGGAGAACTCATCGGCAAGCTTCTCCTGTTCAATGGCAAGCTCAATCTCAGACATCTCAAAGTCGACAAGGGCACCACCGAAGTCTTCATCACCACCAGCGTGGTACTTCAAAAGAATGGATCTGGCCTCGTCGTTTCTACCCTTGGAAATCAACCAACGTGGAGACTCTGGAACCAAGTAGATGAGGAACAACTGCAACACCGGGAACAAACCTTGGAAGATAGATGGAATTCTCCAACACCAGTTGTTACCCATGTTTCTAGTACCAAAGGAAACCCAGCCGGAGATGATAGCACCGAGGTACCAGTTAGAGTTGAAGAAGGCGGTGACGGCCTGTCTGTGAGATGGGTAGGACAATTCAGACATCAAAGGTGGGCAGGCAACAGTTGTAATGATGAGACCGAAGCCAATGATGATACGAGAAACAAGGAACATGGCGTATGTCTTGTAGGCGAGAGTTGCGTGCTCCTCCTCAACGGTGGTCCAAACACCTGAACAGGATTGGATGACAGTACCAAGAACCATGATGGAATTACCAACAGTGATAGCGTGTCTTCTACCAAGACGGTCTGAAACGATAGAAGCAACAATGAAACCACCAAAGACGACACCAGTGGTCATGGCACCAAGGACGGCACCAAGGACGGCACCAGATGGGTCACCCATGGCGTACATCCAGTCAGGCATCGACTGGAAGGCGTTAAGCAAGGAACCATCGAAGCCACTTGATGTGGATGCAAGGGAGATGATAAGCATTGCAAGGTTGAGCTGTCTGAGGTGTGAAACTTTGTACCATGGCTTACCATAGTCAGGCATGTAGTTCTGGAGGTTGTCAGTAGCAGGAGGGGCGGACTCCTTCGCTGTGTGAGCGTGTGTTTCTTTCTTCTTGACGAACTTGACTTCGTCAGCAAGAAGACCAACCATTGTTAAGATTTGTTTGTATGTGTGTATGATGAAGGGTGTAGGAAAAGAACAACCCACAAGGAGGAGGGCAGACGACCCTATATATATTCCTTTGAGGCCAACATGCCGCAATCTGGGGAGCGAGGGCTGGCGGATGAATTCCTAGTACGTGCTGGGGGGAAACTCTGGGGAGCACATGAGAGTGCGTTATACCGGCATTCTGGGGCGTCAAGGGAGCGGCTGGCGTCGGCGGCGATTGTTAGGACGCGGCCGTTGAGACCCTCGGAAATCCCCAGCTCCGGGAACCGGAGGAAGGCCTGTTTGTGGCAGTCACCTTTGTGGCTGTCGTTTCTAGAGCTCTGTATATATACTAGTCAGGATCCAGACTTTCCTTTCCAAGGAAACTAGTGAAGGAAGAGAAGGGAGGATTGGACCTTGGAACACACGACCCGTAGTGTTAGAACACAACTTTCGCGCAAGCGTAACAGCGATTTGGTTGTAACTTGTAGGGAAAAGGGTCGAGTGGGCGCGCTTACGGACTAATAGGTTGATCCGGGTGGAGTACTACAGTTGTGCTTATGTACTGGGAAGATGGCCTGGTGTCCTCTGCTATACAAGTTGAGCTCAAGAGGCCATGACTAAATATCGGGACGACAGAGATGTTCCGTCCCGTCAAGATCTCCCCCAGTTCCATGGGGGAGGCTAAGTCCGGCGGCGCGTCCAAAGACCAGAGTACCTGACTCACAGGAGTCATTTCCCCGGGGGATGACATGAGGAGCCAGAGTCCAGAGGCACATGGGTGAGTTGCTGTGGGGTTCTTCACAGTATTCACACAGACGTGTCCCTGTAACAGAGGATGACTGTACACCTTTGTGTGTGGGATAAAGTTAACACCCCGATAGGCTACGCAGCTACGCGCTAAACGCTACGCGATGGAGCCCTAACCAATACCCAATTGCGGGCCACCCGAAACGAGCCCTTATCACGCGGCACCATGCAAGCAGCAAACCCCCGGACCATCGGCGTATACAGCCATACAGCCTTGCCCCACACCCCCCACAGCCTAGAGTTATAACCCCGGAACAGGTCCAGATCCCAGGAAGTGATATCCACAGGAGTATGGGGGAGACCAAATTATTCGAGCAAAGCCTCGTGAATTATGAGGGTGACCTGAGGCTGGAGGGCCTCCCCGGTTGGAACAACAGAGGTAAGACCAACCCCAATTGGGGGATCTGCTTAGAGCAAAGACCTATCACTGTTCACAGTCATTAACAATATACTGACGCTCGTGTACATACTACAGACAAAGATAGAACTGGTCGGGGGAGCGGCCAGCGGGAACCACTAGAACAGGAAACATGGGATCGTCAACGTTGCCACGGTTACTTCTCAGTTAGCACCCCAGACACACTTGACTCCGAGGGCCTTAGAAGTTAGAGGGGGTGAAGAGCAAAGTAAAGATGGTTCTCTTAGAATTACTCATCAGGAGATCTAAGAATCCCGTAGTCATCAATCAGATCTGAAATTAGATCATTCGTATTCGGAGGAACTGCCCGCCTATTCTGTATATCGCCAAGCAAAAGAGGCTAGCATGTCCGCAAATATTATGAGGCCACCCTCACCAGCAGCCCAATATCCACAGACTCAAGCGATAAGTCTTCAATATCATGATACCTCAGTCACGCGTCGTCAATTGCTGACAAGAACACACAGGAAACAACTTTGCTATCAAGACCAAAACGCCTTCACACGGTACCCGACCCACCTTTTCACCTTCTGCGGCCTTCGTAACTCTCCATATGCATGCACAGCAGAGGGAATTAGCAGGGTTGCTTCAAGACGTTGATCTTTGTGACCAACCACACTACTCATCGGATAATCAACAAAAAAACACTAACATAAAACTAAGTACTGGACTCGTAATTAAAAAACAGTAGTTGATAAATCAAAAGAGGTTCAAACGAGAGGAGTGCTAACTTTCTCGACAGAGCTAGCATCAGCTTCCTTAGCTTCACCTTCCTCAACATGGTCAGCAGTAGCCTTTGACTGTAGATGACTAATATCCAAATCATTAATCTTCTCACCAAAGACTTCAGCGACTTCTTCCAAGGTACGACCAGATGTCTCAACGAAGGTTAAGTACACAAGAAGCAATTCAACAGCAAGAATGCAACAGAATACAATGTAGTACTTCCAGTCAATTGCATCCATGGCAATTGGATTGACGAAACAGTTGTAAACTTGAGAAGCCATCTGCACAAAGATACAGATGTTGATACCTTTGGCTCTCATTGTGAATGGAAGAATCTCAGTCATGTACAAGTATGGCAAACCGTTCATACCCAAGTTGTAAGCAACGTAGTAGAAGAAAATCATAGCCATGACACCCTTACCGAGAGACTTGTTCTCAAAGTTGGTCTTCTGGTTAACAGCGGAAAGAGCAGTCCAGATAACAAAGGTTGTAAGCATGAATGCAGTAGAGGCCACGAACATTGGTCTTCTGCGGGTCTTTTGGAATGCAAACATGTTGATGAGCAAAGAGATAACCCAGTTGAAGAGCATAAGACCACCATTGAAAACAAGCTGTTGATCGGTTGATGTGATACCAATAGAGTTCAGAACCTTAGCCAAGTAGTATGAGACAAGACCATTACCGGAAAGCTGAGCACACATACCAAGAACCACCAACAACCAGAGTCTCTTTCTGTTGCCTGGAGTTTGGAGGAAGGCAGCATAGGAGAACTGGTCAGCAAGCTTCTCCTGCTCAATGGCAAGCTCAATTTCGGACATCTCAAAATCAACGAGAGCACCTCCGATCTCCTCGTTACCACCAGCATGGTGCTTGAGTAAGATCTCTCTGGCTTCCTCATTTCTGCCTTTGGAAATCAACCAACGTGGGGATTCTGGAATCAAGTAGATAAGGAAGAATTGTAGGATTGGGAACATACCTTGGAAGATGGATGGGACTCTCCAACACCAGTTACCTCCCATATTTCTAGTACCAAACGAAATCCAACCGGAGATCACGGCACCCAAGTACCAGTTAGAGTTGAAGCATGCTGTAACAGTCTGTCTGTGTGTTGGGTAGGACAACTCAGACATCAGTGGTGGAGATGCAACGGTAGCGATGACCAAACCGAAACCGATCATGATACGAGCAACAAGGAACATAGCGTACGCGCTCATGGACTTCTTAGCACGCTCTTCAGCAACAGTAGTCCAAACACCAGAGAGAGACTGTATAAGAGTACCAAGGATCATAAAGAAGTTACCCACGGTGATAGCATGTCTTCTACCGAGACGATCGGAGATAGGTGATGCAACTGCGGAACCGAGACAACAACCAAAGAAAACACCAGTAGTCAAAGCACCAAGGACAGCACCGGATGGGTTGCCCATAGCAGACATCCAATCAGGCATGGACTGGAAGGCGTTAAGCAAAGAACCATCAAAACCACTTGTAGTAGAAGTCAAAGAGACAATGAGCATCAACATATTAAGCTTAAAGAGATGCGGAACCTTGTACCATGGTTTACCATAGTCAGGCATATAGTTGTGGAGGTTGTCCACTAGAGGGGTTTCCTCCACTTGCACACGCTGGTCCTTCTTCTTAAAGAACTTGACTTCATCAGCAAAGAAACCAACCATTTTGATAGTCAGTTGATATACTGGGATGATGATGAACACACGATAAGATTCTCGGTGGAAGACATAGGAAGGACAAGCACCACTTATATAGTTTTTTCGTTTGGCCTAGAAGAGTGGGGAATATGTATTGGAATGGGTAGTACATATGTGGTCAATGGTATAAAGTGGAAGTGTGGAGTGCATAGTAGTGCGTAGTCATGAGACTTTAGCTGGCTGCCAAGTATTGTGGCTGTTAGAAGAAGGATTATGGGGTATTAGGTCATACTCAGAAGGTCGCTTGTTTGATCTTTCCACAGCACGTCTGACTTTATAGAGTTAAAGGAAAAGTTTTAGAAGGTATGTTATTGAGGTGTATGTAGCTGTCACAGGAAGACCCACTGCTTATGGACAATACACGGCGAAGCCTGGCCCCTCAAAAAGAACGCGGCCCTCTGCACAGTGGCTATAAACAGAGTGTCTCTTCGGGCCATTGGTCAACTTTTCTTAGCTGAACCTTCTCAGAATTTCATGTGTCCATTATCCGACTGTCAAGCGAGGTGCGTAGCCTGGGTGTGGTGGGGGTCCCTAGTACCTACGCGCCAAAGGTACCCCAAGATCAACGACTCAAAGAAGGAGTCACAGCCAACGAGAATTTCTGGGGAAGATAGATCACATGTAATACACCACTTAATAATCGGACAGTTGAATTGCTTCTATCTTCCAAAGATTGGTCCCAGAATCGAGATTGCTGTCTGGTATGCAGGCTACTAAATGAACGCTAAGCGAAAACAGGTGAAACCACAGGATGGTGGCCTATTCGGGAGGAACTCGAGGCGTCAACACACCTCAAATGTCAGCTTGGCAATAGTGAAAAACGCCCTATTGGTCAATGATAATGGCTGGCGAACAACTGTGACAGACCTTCGAAGGAAGAAAAGTGAGTCGTTTGACTCTCGCAACATCTCATCCACTTTAGCGGCCTACCTTAAACCGTTTCATTACATGCGGATTTCTATGGAAGGCGAGCGCCAATACATTCCTCGTCATGGATACAAAAACACAATAAACGTAATTAAACTGGCTTTATGGTATCCTTAATGGTATATCTTCCAAGCATGCTATCATTGATCTTCAAGCTCTTAAACAATGATTTTGTTAACCTTCTCAGCAGAGCCAGCACCGGCATTCTCCTTTCCTTCCTCATCGTGATCAATAGTGGCTTTAGATTTCAGACGCTCAACATCAACCTCATTAATCTTCTCACCAAACACTTCAGCAACTTCTTCCAAGGTACGACCAGATGTCTCAACAAAGGTCAAGTACACAAGGATCAACTCTGCAGCGAGAATGCAACAGAACACAATGTAGTATCTCCATTCAATAGCATCCATGGCAACCGGGTTGACGAAACTGTTGTAGATCTGGACAGCCATCTGGACGAAGAAACACAAATTGATACCCTTAGCTCTGATAGTGAATGGCAGGACCTCCGTCAAGTACAAGTATGGCAAACCGTTCATACCCAAGTTGTAAGCAACATAGTAGAAGAAAATCATAGCCATGACACCCTTACCGAGTGACTTGTTCTCAAAGTTGGTCTTCTGGTTAACAGCCGAAAGAGCTGTCCAGATGATGAATGTAGTAAGCATCAAGGAGGTAGATGCAATGAACATTGTTCTTCTGCGGGTCCTCTGGAAGGCGAACAAGTTAATGATCATAGAGACACCCCAGTTGAAGATCATAAGACCACCATTGAAGATAAGCTGTTGATCGGTAGAAGTAACACCAATAGAGTTCAAGACCTTAGCCAAGTAGTAAGAAACAAGACCGTTACCGGAGAGCTGGGCACAGAGACCAACGATGAAGAGCAACCAAAGTCTCTTTCTGTTTCCTGGAGTATGGAGGAAGGCAGCGTAGGAGAACTGGTTGGCAAGCTTCTCTTGTTCAATGGCAAGCTCAATCTCGGACATCTCAAAGTCAACAAGGGCACCACCAACTTCTTCATCATCACCAGCGTGGTACTTCAAAAGAATTTCCCTAGCCTCATCATTTCTACCCTTGGAAATCAACCAACGTGGGGACTCTGGCACGAAGTAGATGAGGAACAACTGCAACACCGGGAACAAAGCCTGGAAGATGGATGGGACTCTCCAACACCAGTTACCTCCCATATTTCTAGAACCAAAGGAGATCCAGCCGGAGATAATAGCACCGAGGTACCAGTTAGAGTTGAAGAAGGCGGTGACGGCCTGTCTGTGAGATGGGTAAGACAACTCAGACATCAATGGTGGGGATGCAACGGTAGCGATGACCAAACCGAAACCAATGATGACACGAGCAACAAGGAACATAGCGTAAGCGCCCATGGACTTCTTAGCACGTTCCTCCTCAACAGTGGTCCAAACACCAGCGAGAGACTGGATAAGGGTACCGAGGATCATGATGACATTACCGACACTGATGGCGTGTCTTCTACCAAAGTGGTCAGAAACGGAAGAGGCGATGAAGAAACCGATACAACAACCAAGGAAAACACCGGTGGTCATAGCGCCAAGAACGGCACCAGATGGGTTACCCATTGCAGACATCCAGTCAGGCATGGACTGGAAGGCGTTAAGCAACGAACCATCAAAACCACTTGTGGTGGATGTCAAGGAGACGATGACCATGATGACGTTAAGCTTGAGAAGATGTGGGGCTCTCATCCAGGACTTGCCATAATCTGGCATGTAGTCCTGGAGGTTGTCTGTTAGAGGCTCAAGCTCCTCAATGTTGTCTTGCTTTTCCTTCTTGCTGAAGAACTTCACCTCGTCAGCGAAGAATCCAACCATTGTGTGTTAGTTGTCCAGTGTGAGTGATAGGCTTTGGAAAATACGTCGAAAGAGGGAACGAGGGAAGGCGCAGTTTATATAACCCTCTAGTCTTGGTAGTGGAGTCAACGCTGGTGGGTCACCAGATTGTTTTGGGGAGACTGTGGAGTGCATGGTGCTATGCGTGGTTGTTTTACTTCGAGCGGAGGAGTAGTCAATGGTCATATAGCTGGCGGTGGAGGGCATGTTTCCGATGCGGCGACAACCACTGCATTGTTCCGATTAACTGCGTAATGTGGCGGAGGGTGTACTTATGAGTTCCTACTAGTATGTATGAGTTTAGATGAGCCTAAAATCAGCTTCAATAGCTAACTAGATCTCATCAGTTGAGGAGATATCTGTATGAGAAGATCTTAACCGCTTAACGGACATCTGCCATCCTGAAAGGTTGATGCACAAGCTGCTAAGCTCAAATGTCAAACTCTTCTATCCGTATCGGAAATTTTAATTATGTCCATCATCCAACACTTCTCATGCGCCGGCGGCTTGCAACATGGGAAGGCATTCTGGTATACCCGCGCGTGCTCTGTAACCGAGAAGACTGCAAGCCGTCCCCCAGTTGAGGTAAAATCTCAGATATTCCTGGTGACAGTGTTATATAATAAATAAAAGACATATATTTTGGTAATGAATAGTGAATGCTGCCACTGAAGATCACTATTTGCCTGTTAAAACCAGTTGATCTACGCTTCTTTTTGTCTTGCCCTTTAGCCTACGGGAGTACGCGCTAACCGATGAACAGCTGATACCAAAGAAAGATACCAAGGCATCGACCCACGGGCCACGACCCACGACACACTTGGGGGTTCATACAACCTTGGCAGAGACATGCATTCTTCCGATTAGTCAGGCATAAGCGAGAACAGACAACGGAGTGGGGGTGGGGGGTCTCATATAGTGTGTGCATGCCCTCCAACATGGGTTTTGCGTCTGGCTGCCTCTTTTATCTGGGGGGGTCCACACCCAAAGTAATGGAGACCACATACCAGCAATCCTTGTACAAAAGGAAGAAACTATAATAAGGTAATCGCAGTTACCAGGAAATGCACCTAAGCTCTTCCCTTCTTTACCCAGGTTACACTATGTAGTTTGTTCTTGGGGCCATCTGACGTCCACTAACAGCAACGACTCCCCAATGTCTCCCGTAATTCCGATGCTCATTCCTCTCAAATGGTGCACAATGACGTTAGATTTATCTGAGATCCTGACACTCAGACCAACAGAAAATCTGCTGATAGACAGCACTTTCCGGGCGCAGAGACAGCCACCGTTACAGCCACCGGTACGCGCCACATCCTGCATTGTTAACATGCAGCGGAGGCGGGGGGTCCATAGCCGGGTCCCATTTAAACAGCGAGTCGCAAAACCCTCTGTCATGCAAACCAGCATATATTGAGAATTGCCCTACATCAGTATATCCCTCTTTACTGGTGTCGTGTGTAAAATGGGAAGCACCCGTAGTTAATCCGGAGAAGAAGTTTCTTTGGAAGACTGGGCACGGCGGCTAGCGGGCGTTAAAAGCGCTTATTGCCATTGGACCATTGGACATATCCGCCAGTCTTTATACGAACGGCACGTCGGGCAACTATGGACCCTTAAGATACAAAATGAATTAGTGTGTGTTTTATTCATGACATTATTATTCTATACAGACCAGATACATCCTTATCTGGGTATGCTCCTAAAAGAAGAGAGATCATATCTGCATGTGTCTCTCCAGAACTGAATGCGAAGCCGTGTAGCTGAACCCTTTAAACACCGACTGATCAATGTTGGTACTTGATCTATTGGGAATCAACACAGCTCCATCGTAACTCATTTCCTCTTTTTCATTAATCATCTCCATTGCCATCTTCATCTCCTTTCTATGTTTCGCCTCTGCCTCCTTCTTGATCTCTTCCAGTTGGAAGTTTTCAGCCAATGAAGGGTCCGTTATCACTGGCACAAAGGGAGGTTCATTCTTTCTTAAATCATCCCAATCTATGCCTCTGAAGAATCTGTTTGTTGTAAATTTATCAAACTCCGCATCGACATCGATTCTTTTCTTCACATTCTTCTGTAATAGTCGTCTCAACAGACCCTCAGCATATTCTGACAACATGGAGAAATTAACCTTCTTCTGATGTGCATTCTTGATCATATTCAAGTTGGTACCTTTATAAGGAGGAGTTCCCTTAAGCATATCATACATCATCACTCCATAACTCCACCAGTCAGCCTTATATGAATATTCCTCACCCGCCAAAACCTCAGGTGCGACGAATTCCGGAGTTCCCTTTAGTGAAGTGCATCGTTCATCCATTGACGACAATCCAAAGTCAGTCAAGACAACATGTCCATTAGCATCAAGAAGACAATTCTCAGGTTTTAGGTCTCTGTATACGATACCAACAGTGTGTAGATGATGAATTGCATCTGCGATTTCCGCAAGGTAGAATTTGGCCTTTGTCTCAGGGAAACACCGATTTGGCGAGTCTGCGAGATGTTTGAAGAGTTCACCACCTGGGATGTATTCCAGGATGAAATTGATATCTTCATGATCATGCAATGCATAGAACAATTTCACAAGTGACGGATGGGAGATTTTCGCAAGGATATCACGTTCTCTTCTTGAATTCTTCAATTGATCCGTATTGACGAAGATTTGTGCCTTCTTGATGACCTTCTTGGCAAATAACTTGTTTGTGAACTTATCCCTGACGAGATATACATCTCCAAAGTTCCCCGTTCCGATGATTTGCTTCTCTTCGAAATCTCCAATACAACGAGTGAAACCATCAGAGGAGGAGTAGTCGTGTTTGAAGGGGACTTCCTCACTGTTTAGAGAAGGTTGTGAATACGATGCTGGTGCTTTGAATGAACGACGACGAGAACGGGACATGGACCCTCTTGAACTTCGACGGGAGTGTGGTTCCGATAGACAATCATGAAATGTCAAATCAGTAACGATATCAGTGACGTGAAGGTCGGACAAGTCCTGATCATCTTCAAACATGAAGACCGAAGAGCTTCTGCTTCCAGGCATGGCGGGTAAGTTCTCCAAGCCAAAACCAAGAAAACGAAAGCAGAAGATGGACTCTCCTGACAATCACAAGTGTTAAACCACAGAGTCACAAAACAAGAGAGAACCGGTTGTTGGGGCCGCCGACGCTCAAGAACAGAGAAGAGAGGCATGTTTACAGATTGTGTCAAAAGATTTTCGTGGCCCCGGACGCGACTCGGGTCACGTGACATGTTCAGCCTCTCGCGCGAAGTGATCAAGGGGACAAGAGTCAAGGGGCAAAGGGCCTGGAATACGCTTTTGAGTTGATGGGAGGGAAGATGCGCTTAGAAACTTTAGTCTTAATTGATGTCTTGTCTCTCGATGGCGTGGGGTACGAAGATCCCAAGATGCGCGTAAAAGTGCTGCCTGCCACGCAAGGATAAGTTCCCACGTCATTATGACTCGAGGCCTTCATCTCTTATCCGTGACCAGTGATGGCTGCCCACAGGTTCCGGGATTAGTGCGTAAAGTGTGAGGGCAGATAAGTCATTATCGATGCAGCCGTGACTCGACAGACCTCCACTGCATAGATCTCATTGGAAGTCACGCCCCCTTCCCGGGATTTCCCCAGAGAACACTCTTCTAGAAGGCGGGGGGACTCTCGCCAAAGTGTGTGACGGGGGGGCGAAGGATATAGCGCACTGAACCGAATGACGCTCCACTCTACACAGAACACAGAACAATAGACACTAACACCGTACACGGTACACCACTAAACCTAGAGAACATTCTATTACTAAATACACAGCCTCAAATCATCACCAACTGTACGTTCTAGACTAATCTGCTCCCCCAAAAAAAGGCCAAGCTCTCGTAATCAGAGAGCCCGGGAGCGGCGCCAAATTTTCGCGGTGGCAGAGCTGGCAGATTCAAAGATTGATGCTGGAATTGGTTCAAGGAGGCAGCCCCTCATCTACTTATACTTGCTCGTCCCCCACTGCTGCCTCTCTACTCTCTAACACACTCTCCCTTCTTCTCGGTATCTCACATCACCTACACCGATACTTCACACACTCCCTGCGTCCCTTACAACATTGCCATACCACCACAGGAGTACAGATAGACACGAGAAAAAAAAAAATTGCCATGACCGATAATCTTCGGCCTCGAAGGCTCGACAAGGCAGACTACTCGGACTCTGAGTCGAATGCTCTTCGAATAATCTCCATTTCGTCATGCTCAGCATCGCTTTTGGCGTGTCTGCTTATGTTCTACACATATCTCGCCATCCATCCCTCGAGGCGTAAGTTCCGCCATCAACTCATCTTCTTCCTCGTCACATTCGACTTCTTCAAAGCATTAGCCATGATCGTCTTCCCGATCCTCACATATTTGAATCCAGATGAAGTCGGCCAGAAAACGATAAACTTCCTTGGGTTCTTCACGGCTCTTTCCATCGAGGGCGGTGA
The DNA here is from genome assembly GCA_030580135.1 of Petasospora easanensis. Taxonomy (NCBI): domain Eukaryota; kingdom Fungi; phylum Ascomycota; class Saccharomycetes; order Phaffomycetales; family Wickerhamomycetaceae; genus Petasospora; species Petasospora easanensis. The sequence continues at coordinate 395,757 of JAKTSI010000002.1, read as the reverse complement.
CCTCGCGATCCTCTCCTTTGCGGTCCACACACTACTCACCATCTTCTATCCACAAAAGACAGGAGGGTTGTATTTCATAAGATATCACGTGTACGTCGTCTCCATCGTTGTTCCTGCCCTATTGGCTTCTCTTGCATTCATCAACAACGTCGGATATAAGGCTCTTGACGTGTTTTGTTATCTTACCGAATCTCCAAGTTGGTACAGACTCGTTCTCTCATGGTGTCCCCGTTACCTCATCATGTTCTCCATCTTGGTCATTTACTGCACGATCTACTTCTACGTCATTAACCAGCTCAAGAGGATGGAGTCAAACCACGACGTGGAGTCCAAACGCAAGAATGGGTTCTTTGCGCGTTTAGCACCAAACAGACTCATCATGAACGCAGTCAACAAGGAACGTGAACAGTCACCAGAGTTCAGAACAACAAGAGCAGACACAACCATAAACATCGAATTACAAATGGAAAACTCACAGAGGTTGAAAACCCGGTACAAAGTCATCGCACGCCAGATGAAGATTGTGTTCCTTTATCCTATTGCATATTTCGTCCTTTGGATCTTCCCACTCATCCAGAACTCATTACAGTTGAACGGAGATTCGATCTTTGCAATCACAGTGATCGTGGCGTTCATCCAGCCGTTCAATGGCGTCATTGATACGATCGTTTGGCTGTATCGTGAGAAGCCATGGACGTTGACGTATTCAAACACTCCACGGTCGCCGTTCTCGCAAGATGAGGAGATTTCGAAGTGGAGACAGAGAGTACAGTTCTTGCCATTGTTTGCACTTCCCAAGAATGAGACTGCTGCTGATACTTCCTTCGCTGGCGCTCTTGAGCAGAAGTTTGTCAATACTAATGCCCTCATGGCGTCTATCAACCCTGATGAGTTCCTGCATTCTCCAACGGAGACAAGCTTCGAAGGAGCAGGAGAGGGATCTACGAATGATGGAAGCTATAAGAGGAATGTATCTGTTAGTTCTGGGAATGATGAGATTGAGGAGGATGAGATGGATCTGTTGGATTTCTTGAATAATGGTCCACCAGCTTGATAACCGCCGGCCGGGATAAAAAAACACTTCTGTTAGCTTTTTGTTTAGTTTAGTTAGTCATGTACTGGATACATATATACGTTAGTTATGATACTTTTATGGTAGTATGGGCGAAAACGACCAGATCGCTGATGGCGTTACTGCTGTGAACTTCCATTACCAGCTGTTCACTATAGTTCATGCTCTAGTTCACGACGGACCACTATGATAAAGGCTAGCGATACTCTACAGTATAATTTTGAGCTCAGATCCTAGATCCAATGTTCATTGAATTAGAAAAAAGCAAATTGTATGGTGGTGTTACCAAGCTGGAGCATTATACAGGTGAACGTAAATGCGTGCCTGCGCAGGAAACAGCCACCCAGAGCGGTAGTGAACAAGCCAGGTGCTTCCAAAACATTGATACAATTGTAGAACTGGGGAGTTGCACAGAGGATACCGTCCTTGAAGCAAAGGGCAATCGACTTACCGCACTTGCACGCTGAGTAAAGGCCATATGGCCTGAGTATACTGAGAGCCGTGCACGGTCTTTAATGCTGACCCCCAAAAAATGACAACAGTTCTCTGTGTTTCATCATTCTATGACTATGATAGTATTAAGCCAAGAATGTACATAGGGGTTTATGTGGATGATATGCTCATTTGCGGACCATAGGTTGTGTTCTGACTTAGGTGAAGTACCCAGGACGTTTTGCTCTCACAAGGGAGAAATATCAGTGGATCCTGCAAAGAAATTAATCTGCTGACATAAGATATTGGTCCGTCGCCTCAACTTGATGATGCCAATATAACTTGGCAACTCCGGAGATCACTATGGTAGATCCCCTTCTATATTTGTCTTGTTTTCACCTCTTTTTCTGATAAATTGGTACTATATACGTGCTGTTATTGTTCATCTAGTTTCATTTCCTGTTGTTCCGCATCTTATTGGCTGTTATATATTCTTGAGGCTAACGATCCAATTATTATAATTGCATCAGTACTAATCTACAAATGACTAATTGTAACCACCTAAAACAGGCTCTCTTGTATATGATGTGGATATTGTGACTCTTTTGTGACTCGTGACTAGTCGTATAGGAGACAACATTGTGATTAGTAACTTTGCTGTACCAGCTTACATAATCCTCCTAAAGGGGAGCGCGGAAATGACGCGAGTTCTTCGGTACTTCCTGTCACCATGGCAACATATATAGTGTCTCTGGCGGTGGGACGGGGTCAATTGGACTAGAAATTTGGTGGAGGTCTATTCTTGGCCTTTGATAATACACAGGACCGCTCAGAATAGCACCAAGGGCGCGTTTAGTGGGATGTTCGCTTAGACGAAGGAGACAGAGACAGCGACGCATCCGAGTGGATTTTGTCTGCAGCCTCGCATCGGACAAAATCTGAAGCCGTTTGCTCGGGACGAAAGGTGTGGGTTTCTGGAGCGTGTGACAGGTCCTTTTGTGGGTCAGGGCCTAGATATCCGAGGCTGTTTTGTTGGTAGAGCTTCTAGAACGAAGATTGGCCCGGATCAAGTTTGTTTACGCCCTCTAACCATTGAATGCTGCCTAGAACCTTTTCTCTGTTTTTTTTCCCAATTGTCAGTCACGGCTACGTCACGGGCAGCCGCGATGGTGGATGGATCTTGCTATCCCCCAAGCCTTTCAACGTGTAGATCTAGTGGGTCGTATAGATGGAGGGACAGTAAGGTACAATACACAGAGAGACACCCTCGTGGATATAACGAGTAGCCCGCGAGCGATGCTCTGCCGCTTATCTCCTGGCCCTTGTCCGTGTGCTCCTGTCATATGTACCTCCCGGCGTGTCGCCCCTGACTTGTCCTGTGATGGCTTCTAGAAGGGGCAGCTTGGTGGGCTGTGTGGGTTCCTCCAGTGCGAGGGCACAGAGCCACCCCAAGACTCCAAGAGCCGTGTGTGAGACCTGTTGACTATAGGGATAATTATAGGTGTAGTGGATCCCTCCTCATACAAGAATGGATTGGTGGCATCCTTTGGGGGGACCTGTCAGTAGGCGCCGCCCTGGGAGATCCCAACCCCGGGGGGCACCACACAATAAAGACAACACCGTTAGATAAAGCCGTTCTGGACGTAATGTACACTCATGTGGACTGTTTGACTTCTAAAATTTTTCTATTCAACTAGTGCGCCGCAATTAGCTGCTGCCCCTGTGCTGTGTGCTGTGTGTCCCCCCGATTTGTCCACAGCCTAAAATAGGACACGACGATTTTCAACACTTGAAATGCCCTTTTTCCCTCCTCCACACCGAAACACTCTCACACCCCCCAACGGCCCGCCCTTTGACAGATCACAGTGGACTACACACCCTCTGTTCTTTCCCGTACACCCCCCAGTATCGACCTCTGCATCCACTACCGTTTCTCCCGTCCCAGAGTCGTTTTTTTCCTGACCCCCTCTGCCCGCAGCTTTGTCCCGCAGTTTTTTCCCCTTCGCCTCCCGAACCGAAGAGCTTGCTCTCGCCACCACCAGAGCACTTACTCCACCACATCCTCTTCAATTGACAAGTTGAAACTCACGTTGATCGCAACTACACTCTAACCGCCCCCGTGTGCTTTCTTTCTCTGCTTTCTGTTTCCCTCTGTTTTCCTTTGCACTTGTCTTTTGTCTTTCAAGTTCCTGCACTCGACACTCCACCCTGGTTTCCCTCTGAAAATTTAAGTAACTCACTGATTCCCTGTTTTAACTACAATGTCCTCTTCTTTCAACCAATCCTTTGAAGACTCAACTCCTCAAACCTCCGCAGGCCAAGGTATCGAATCCCAGCAGCTCCCGCAGACTCAACAGCAACCTCAGTCTCAACAGCCTCAGGCAACTGCACAACCACAGATTCCTCCTCAACCGGTTGCACAGCTTGGTGGAAGTGACTTTTTGGCTCCATTGCCTATCCCAAACCCTCCAAATGCTACCGCCTCAACCTCCTCTTCCCCACCAAGAACACTCTGGATGGGCGATTTGGACCCATGGTCAGATGAAGAGGCAATCGAGAACCTTTGGGAATCCCTCGGCAAGAGAGTCCTCGTTAAGTTGATCAAAGCCAAGAGAGGTACTCCAGCTGCTAATTTGAACACTGGTCATGCTGGTTATTGCTTCGTGGAGTTTGAGAACTACGATGAGGCCAAATCAGCCTTGGCACTCAATGGATCCCAGATCCCAAATACAAACAGACTATTCAGACTCAATTGGGCTTCAGGTGCTACTCTGTCTTCTCCAATCCCACAATCTCCAGAATACTCCTTGTTTGTTGGTGATTTGTCCCCATCTACAACCGAGGCCCATCTGTTGGCGTTGTTCCAGACCCACTTCAAGTCCGTCAAGACGGTGCGTGTCATGACTGATCCAATCACCGGAACTTCAAGATGTTTCGGATTTGTCCGTTTCAGTGATGAGGAAGAACGTCGTCGTGCATTGACTGAGATGTCTGGTGTTTGGTGTGCCGGTAGACCACTCAGAGTTGCTCTTGCCACCCCAAGAAACCAAACAAACAACATGGCAAACCCAATGGCTCCAAATGGCATCCCTGGACAATTCCCTGGACAATTCCCAAACCAATTCGGTCAGCAAAAACAGGATATCCAAGTTATGTATCCTTACCAACACCCAGGCGTCATGTCCATGCCATTCTACGACGAGGCCAACAATGGACAAGTTGCACCAGCCCCAGCTCCAGGTTCAATCCAATCAATTCCATATTCTGATCCAAACAACACAACAGTGTTCGTTGGTGGTCTTGCTGCTGGTGTCTCTGAAAACATGCTTCATCAACTCTTCCAGCCATTCGGTGCCATTCAACACATCAAGATCCCACCAAACAAGGGATGTGGATTCATCCGTTTTGAAAGCCGTGAAGATGCAGTCAATGCCATTAACGCCATGCAAGGATTTGCCGTTGGTGGATCCCGTATCAGATTGAGTTGGGGTCGTCAACAGAACCAACAACGTTTACAAATGGCAATGGCGGCCGCAATGCAGGGGAACCCAATCCCAATGGCTGGCGCACCAGTTCCAAACGCTATGGCTCCACCTCCTCCAAATGCTGGTTCAAACTTGGGTAACGGATTCGGTGTCCCTGTTGCTCCTGTCAACTACTACGTTCCAGAACCAAAACCATTCGGTTATGAGTACCAGATTCCTGAAGGCCAGTTCGTCCCAGGTGAACAGTTTGCCAACTCTGAGATGGTCACTGGAGGAAGTGATGATAAGAGTGAAGGAAGCGGTCAAGAGGGTAAGTTGCAAGAGATGTACAGGGCTGCTGTTGCTGGTAAGTTGGACTCTTTGAACTAGGAGTGTACGACGTTATGAAAACAAAAATATTGGAAAAGCCATGTTTTGAAAAAAAAAAGCCTTCATCCAAACCCCTTCAAAAAAAGTTGTTTAAGTTCCCCCCTTTTTCTTTTGTCTTGGATACTGTTTTCCTCTCCTCTTGTTCTGTGTTCTTTTCCATGTTCTCTTCTTGCCTTTTTGGACGTGTGGTTCTTGGTACTTCTGTGAAGTTTTTGTGATCTTGGTGAAACTATCAGGTCACGCCCCGGCGCACTATATTCATTCCACTTGTTTGCACACTTCAATTTTACTTTGCTTTTTGAGTCCTCGGTTGTTTCTCGTTTTCTAATTGGGAGAATTTGAATTTATCTTTTGACCCTTTTTCCCTCCCCTTTTTCCTCTTTGATCCTGATCTTTTATCGTATATATCTTGTTACCTCTCCGCACAGTACCGCTTGATCTTGTTGCACAGACACACACTCACACACGCACTCACACTCACACATTATACTTATGTTTTGTTTGATTTCTGATACATATACTCTTGTTATACACACGTCCTGTAGGATCTAGAGCTGTTCAAATGATGGAGGCATATCAGGGAAGTACTTTGCCACTTTCTCCGGATCCATGACACTCCACTGTTTGAAACTATACTGATCAGTAACTTCAGTCATCCAAGTCATTCTTAACTTGATATCCTTGTCTTCATTTCCAGGACACTTGACCCTTAATAACTTCCTCACCTGTCCAATGTTTGCCACGGTCTTATCAATCTCATAATCGGCAAACGTCTCACCAATCTTATCCTTAATCAATCTCGCCATACGAGGACCTTTGCCATTTGTACTAACCATCACTTGTAAATCCCCCTTTCTGAAAATAGCCCCAAAGTAGAAATCACAGAGCGGAGGAACATCAGCAATATTCACATTCATGCCTCTGACCTTACACTGATAATAAATCCTCTTGCTCTCCACCGGATCATCAATGGCAACAAGCACAAGCTCAAACTTCGTCTGTGCGATATACTCATCCATCAAGGCATACTCCTCCTCTGAGAACTCCTTCAGCTCAGGCCTCGTGCAAGTCTCATACATAGTTAGATCCGCCTCGGTGAAACTCCGTAGGTGCACTGCATGCAACAGCCCTGAGTTCGCTCTATCCTGGATCTCATCGTTGATGCTCGGTGAGATGACGGTGACTTTCGCATTGGCATTAAGTAGGTGGTATATCCTACCAGCGGCAACATCACCGCCTCCAACAACAAGGACATGTCGATCTGGACTGGTTAGTAAACTGTGGCGCGTGGATAAAGCGGGTGGGACGTACTTTTGACTTGCCATGCTAAGATCAGGGATCCGTTCGGCTGGATCTCGGGGAAGGGCTCTGAGGACATATTGGTCAGGGATGGAGAAGTGTGTCTTGGGTACTGGTGATGAGGGCCACGTTGGAAAGATTTGAGTGTGGGGATAACGTCATTTGCGATGATGTTTTGCAGTAACGGCCTGAGTGATTCTGCTGGGGCCAACTGAGTATGAGTGCTGTATTTACTTTGGAAGTCAACCCAGTACTTCAGTCTCTATTACTGGTTTAAGCTCACGGAATAATGCCCACCTTTGGAGAATAATGGGCGTGGGAAATCGTTATATCTTTTGAACATAATGTGTAGATCTGGTCCCTGCGAATAAACAGGTCCGGGAAGACCCACACGCGTTTTCCCACGCGTCAGCGTTTGAGGTTTACCAGTGACCACTGCCACTGCCATGGGAATTACACTTTCACTCAAGGTTTCAAACAATGTCACCAAGAGTGTTGAGGTCACATCGACTTACAAAGCGTTAACAAGTTTTGTTGTCGAAGTGTGCATCGCCATCTCGATCCGCCTCGTCTTCACCTTCAAAGACCAGATCTCCAAAGCGTCGTCCCTTGAGTGTATCACAAGCTGATAATGTATTCGGTTCCCCTAGAAGGTCTCCGAACAAGGAAACTCTAAAGAAGCGTAAGATTGATACCAAGACTGTTAATGCCATTCCAGCGCAAAAGGAAAGGGCTGCTTTAGCCAAACAGAACAGCCTGAAACCCGCCGTGACAGGACCACAGGGGAGTTCTACGAGAAATCATTCAATTCAACCTTCAAGAAACAACCACATTCAATATCATGGCTTATCTTCAATTGAACGACAATTTCTTGCACTATCATCAGCCGAGAAAGATTATCTTCGAGTCCTTTCTAAGGCTACCTACCATTTCTACTTAAATGGACAAGCTAAGAAGTTTCAGGCAATCCTGCGAGACGTGGTAAAGCTTTATAAGAACTCGGAGATTTCAGATGACGAGCATACGATGGTTGTGCGGATTGATGATAAGTATGTGTTTATAGCACGTTGTTTCAAGTATGTTAACTCTCCGTTGCTAAAGGTGGCGTACTTGAGTTATCTCAGGGATACTTTCCCGGAAACGCCACTCACCACAGCTATTGAACCTTCCAAGTACGTTGAGCAGGTTGAGGATTCATATAATGATGGATCTGACTTTGATTCTGATTTCGATTATGACTCTGAACTTGACAGAGATATACGGTTGATAGTGAGCTCTGTCTCCGATCTTGATTCTGAGTCTGATCTTGATTCTGAATCTGAATATGACGCATATCCTGGGGACTTTGGTGATGCTGCTGATCTTTATGGCATATAGTTGTAAGACTACGACCGCTTTATTGACAGTTTTGAAGGCAGTGATGAAGACAGCAGTGAAGATGTCTATGGGAACAGGGAATAGGAGGTTAAGAGGAGAATTCTGATGACATCAGTTCGAACTCTGGAGACTGGTAATGTATTTCTTGCAGTTACAGATAACCAATGGCATTTGTGGTGTATATTTGATGTAGTGGTCCCTCTAAGAGTTCACTCATGCAGAAATCCAAAAAAAAAAAAAAAAAAAAAAAATTCTATGCGCATCTCTTGAATCTCTTGACATTACACACATGACAAGCTTACCATCAACAGGCCTACAAACCATCGAACATACCATGCCTAGAACCAGATCGCAGTCAGGAATCCACCAGGTTCGTAAACCTGAACCTGCATTCACACAAATATCAGAAAGACTTGCACCAAGACGAGCTTCACGCCGCGCTGGCACACATTGGGATTCCATCAAGGAGGAATTACTTCTTCGTAAACCGAAATATCATTCGCCACCACCACAGAGGACTAATCAACAGAAACGTACAAAAGAAGAACTTATGCAAAAGTTGGAGAAATGTGAGCAGCTCATCACACCAAAGATCAGTCAGATGAGTCCACTTATGAACGATCAAGTCAGTGCATTGAAAAAGTTCAAGGTCTTCAAGAACTTTGATATAGATACTGGTACAGTAAAGATTCTGATGAGCGGTTCTTGTGATTTTACAGATAAGGATAAAGAACTGATGAGGATTATGGAAATGAAGGAAGGTAAGGAACAGGATGAGGCCCTGGCAAGACACTACGGCCTAAAGAGTTCCTTTATGGAGGAGAAACTAAAGAGAGAGGACGAGGATAGCATCGAGGAGTTGTCATTGAACAACTAAAAAGTCATTACGAAAGCATTATGGATATAGAGGAAAGAGCATTTATTTATCATTAAGGGGTCATGTGCGTAGAGTGTTAGAAGAACAAGTTGTCATCTTGTGGTTCTTGAGCAGGCTGAGGTACTGGTTGCTCAGGTACTGGCTGATCAACATGTCTGGTTTCTCTTGTAACGAACCACAGCCAAGGAGGTTGTAAGATATTGACACCATGAACTTTTGAGTATACTTCTTCAAAGTAGAAAATGACGTGTCCAACAAGTAGTCCAGCCAATGAGTGGATGCTGGTCGTTTCACTATGGAACAAAAAGACTTGAGCCACAGTGAAAAATGCATAGTAACATGCGCGGAATTCAATCAATCCAAGCATGGTAAGAACGTCATTTGGATGTTTTCTTCCCCAGACGTATAGCAGAGAATGTAGAAGTTGACTGCTGAGGAACATTTGGAAGGTGTTGAAGTAGAAACTGTACCCCACTAACAGGGCTGAGTTGACAAGCATGAACCAGAGATACTCGAGAGCATTCCCATAGGATTCTTCAACGTGTCGTGAATGTTGTGTAATGACAAAAAGGTTTATGAGGAGATTATAGTCGAACTTCCCGAAATATAGGAAGGACGTTACTAATCGCCAATACTCTCCATTCTTCCAAACGATGGCGGGAACGAACACAATGTCCGAGAGATTGACAACGCCACTGGAGATAAGCAGCGACGTGATCAAGATGCCACCTGTCCAACAGCGAGTGACAATGGGGATATCCCGTACCCAGGCAAGTGCCATGCGTTCCATTGTTGGTATGTTGGTGTTCCTGAGAGTGATAAAGGAGAAGTAATAGATGATCTGGCAGCTTCTATTTAGCATTTTCGCGAAAGGGGCAGGGCCGCATAACCACAGCCCGCGCCTTCACATGACAGATCCTCTTTACATTAGTGCACATCTTCTTAAAAAGACAAACACACAAGAGACACACACTCAGATCACAGTGAGGGGCCAATTGTCCGTATTCCCGTTGCTATTCTTGACTATCATCCACACACCATCGCACTAATCCTACCCCCGACACACCCTGCAACTCTATTCCCTCACGTTCCAATAATAGGACCCTTCCCAGTAAACGGAGAATGACACGAACACCAGTACCAACAACACCCGATTCTCAGGAATCCAGAATGCATCGGTACACCAAATCAGATAATCTTACACCTCTCTTACATCGCTTCTCCGAAGACTCAGAAATGACACAATCCACGTCCATAACCATTCCCTCAGTGACAGGAGCTTACGCGTCAGCCAATCAGGAGGACAACCGGGAGGAGACATACAAACATCGCAGAGAGTCCTCACTACTATCACATCTCCAGCTTAACGAAGACGAGGAAAGAGCGTGGCAAACGCTGGCGACCCCTGAAAAGTCCACTCCACAGCGCCCACGCGTGCATCACACTCCAAGCGTCCCGGCGTATTGTTTCCCTTCACTACGCGGGAAAGTCCCAACACCAGTGGGAACACCGACTATCGAGTTGGATGACCAGATTCAAGAGATTGCAAGACCACATGTGAAGCAGGAGTTGAGGGAGAGGTACTCCGTATACGTTACCGACCAGGACTTCGTCACGCCGAAGGCTGGCTGGATGAAGAAAGTCAGAAGGAATACAAACTCCATCAGTGACATGTTTGCATTTACAAGGAAGCCCAAAGGTCATAAGACTTCAAAGAGTGTTGATCAATGGTGAAATTAATGCAGCTATTTGCGTGAGATCTACGTGTTCTGGTGTGTGGTATCGATCAAGTTGAATGGATGTACTACAATCAAATTATACATAGCCCTAAAAAGTAAAGATCATTCTTGTCATGACCCAAAACTTCTGCCTTCATGTAGCTCATGCGCCTGGCAATATGATCCATGGCCGTCTTTCGAGTCACTGCATGAGTGATCTGTCAGTCTCCCTCAGGATACCTGAAGAGCCAGGAGCCAGGATCATTGTATCTTTTAGTCCCTTCAAGTGTACGGTCCAATGTATGCCAGACACCATCTTTTCTGACTCTCAGCCATTTATGGAAAGCTGGAAGCCGCTCCTTTCGCCTGAGGCATCTACCCCAATACATTCCTGGTGGCCTTCCATCAATTGCACCGTTTGTAATCCATGCATTCTTTGGCCCGTTACTAACAATTGTATCCGACGGGAAGAAGCCATGATGACGCCATTCTGATCTAAAGACCTGACGTGTAATGTCTTGGTGACCATTGGGAACCACGCTCAGTCTATACGCATCGAACCAGACATCAAGAGTATCTGTCCTTAATGCTGACCAGTTCAAACGAATATTAACATCCACCACAAATCGTTGCACGCGATGCCAGGATGGACTCCAACCATGAAGCTCCCGGTAGTCTAGTGCTTGAGTGTTCCAAATGTCGTCTGCAGGGCGAAGGCAGTGCTCAAGCGTAATACGTGCCAATGGAACGCCTGTTTCCAGAGTCTGAGCCTTCTCATACTCAGTAAAGTCACTGATGAGGTTCTCAAAATAGCTCACTTTTAGGCTAGTCGTATGCGTTTTCAATCCTCTAGGCGTTGGTTTCCTTTTTGGCATGTTGGCGGTGGTGAGGATGTTGAAGTGGAAACGGTTGAACCTTCTGTGGAACTTCTTCTTGGATCTCTTCGTCAGGAAGGAAAGAATCACCTCACCATGGATCTGAATGGACTGCATGGAGTCCAGGCTTTTGAGAAACTCCATATCAGCAAATGTGAACTCCATACACGCCTTTCGACTCCTCATGTCCTCCTCGGAATCCGGGTTGGGCACTGTTTCTGGAGCGCAGTCAATGTAGACCTCACTCAGGAGACTTGAGTTGTATAAAAGACCGTTCATATCCACTGAGCGAGCAGCCCGAGTTCGCAGAGCAACATTTCGAAGCTTTGGAGTAGAAAACTGAGGGAGGATGACCTTCTTCATACAGGATTGTATTGAGAGATTGACCACCTCTGGAAGCACCAACAAGTCTTCCCTGCGGAATTGGTCGCCATAGTTGTTTGTCTTGTTCCAAGAGAACGAGCGGCACTCATTAAAGTAACATCTCTTCACAACCCAATCAGGAACTCCAGAGAGGTTAATGGTTGTGCACCATTTTGTGTACCCCAAGTAAATCTTATGTTCAGGACATTTGTTTGTGTAGGGGACGTATCGATCAGACTCCCTGTCGTCGTAAAATAGCTCAAACTTGATATTCTTCTCGCTCCGACAAAGCCGTAAGAATGGCTTTCTATTGATATGTATTGATGGAACGGCAACTCCACTGTATGTTACAGAGACCTGGGAAAGACAGTGTCCCTTTTTCATGTTGAGGGACGGTATGAGCCCAGGCCCATGATCAAACTGGACAACCAAAGCTTCAATGCACGGCAACTCAGGGAGAGTCACATGCCGAGCTTTGTAAAGGGAAAAGACTTTCAGAGTAGTCTCCCATTGTTTTTTGTACACCGGTTTGGAAAGCGCTGTGAATTCAGGCTCAATTCTGATGGGTCCAAAGTCATATCTTCCGCCACTCTCTTTGCAACACCGCATCAACGAGAACTGTCGATAGTTGAGCGATAAGGTACTCACATAGACATAACACTTGTTATTCATAAAGGCCTCAATGAAAAATTTGCGCTGGTAGATCAAATCTGGATAGAACTCTCTCCTTGGTGGTCGTAACCCCATCTTCCACTGTTGAGTTGGAGCACAAGGGGCAATCACATCGAACTTCTCAAAGTAGTGGCGCGTATCAAAGTGGTGGAGTTCAACAAGCCTGTTAACTTTGCTTCCAAACAATGGATTTTCAAAATCAGGCTGATAACAACAGTACCGCCTCGAAAAGTATCCCTGTACTAGAGTGCCCAGGGAGTAGCGCTTCTTGACTCTTGGTAGGAGCTTGTACAAAGGCACATATCCTGTTCTCAGCACTTGATCTTCATACCCGAGTTCACCGGGTTCTAGAACATCTGTTAGAAGCGTGAAAAACACTTGTAGCTCTGGGAAAGCAATTAGAAACCTGATAAGTGTACGCACCGTTAAATGTGGTATCACCAGCTCCGCAATCTCATAAGGGATGACGCGTGGATAGGTCGAGGAGGGTGTGAGCAAGTACTCATCCCTAGGGATTCGAAACCATTGAGAGGTCGACATTAGCTCTTTACTTCGGGGTATTCCGCTGATAAACGTTTGGTTAACTACAAAAGACGGGATTTTTGCGTGTTTATAAGTAACGACCAGGAGAGATTTTCCAAATTGTCTCAAATGCAGGGACCATGAGTGGTTATATGGTGTTGCCCCAAACAATTGAATACTGAGTGCTTACAACAAGACCAGAATCTGTAACTAGCCTTGATCAGGTTCTTTAGAAAAGACCTATATTTGTGAAATCAAACCTCTCAAAAAGAGAGCTATTGACATGTAGACATCTATGCATCATGCTCAATCATCTCCTGTGATCCCTTCTCTGCAGCGGCTTCAATCTCGGCAACGTGTTTCTTTCTCTTTGCAACCAAAGCCTTGGACGCCTTGATATTGAACCCACCAGTGAGAATCTGTTGCGTCTCCTCGAGCTCTAAACCGGAGAGTTCAGGATAACAGAACCATACAAAGACCCATGACACAGCACACAATGCCGCAAAGAGAGCGAACGTACCAGGTGGAGTGATGTTCTGAAGCATAGTGAGGAATGTTGCAGCGATAATCAGAGAACCCGACCAGTTGGTAGCAGTAGCATAAGAGAGTCCAATGCCTCTAACATCTTGAGGGAAGAGTTCGGATTGTTGCCATGGAACATTACCAATACCAATAGCGAAGGTGGCGACATAACAGATCATACCAATGACAACAACGATTCCCCAACCGGAAACACCACCATCACCAGGAACGATGGCTGTAGATCCCTCAAAAGTGATTCCAAGGAAATGGAATGCAATGGCACAGACAACCAAAGAGATGATCATACCCGGAATAGCAAGGAGAAGCATGAGTCTTCTACCAACCCTATCAATGATGAAGAAAGCTACAATAGTGAAGAGGAAATTCGTAGCAGCAATAACAACCGACACAGCATTCGAGTCTTTGAATCCAATTGCTTCAAAAACAGTACCAGAGAAGTACATGAGTGAGTTGAAACCAGTGTACTGTTGGATACCTTGGAGACCACAAGCGATGATAAGAGCTCTGAAGTTTGCCGGTGTTGTGTGAACTTTCTTAACGGCGTTGAAAGAACGTGAAATGGCATTAGATCCAGGTATGCTCTTCTGGAATGAGGCCAGCTCATCAACCTGATGTTGAATAAGGGATTCCTCCACTCCAGGGTGTGTGCGCTTCAACACATTAATGGCCTTGTCGAGTTTGCCCTTCATGATGTAGTATCTCGGGGTGTCTGGTAAGAAGAAGAACACGATAAACTGGAGTACAGGTGGGACCATACTCAAACCAACAAGAATCCTCCAACCATTGCTAACATGTGTCAAACCAGCACCAATAGAGTATGCAATCAGCTGACCACCAGTGATACAAAGACAATTAACGATTGTTAGTCTTCCCCTGAACTTAGAAGGAGCAATCTCACCAATGAACATTGGTGCAACAAGAGACCCAATACCAATACCAAGACCCATGACGAATCTTCCTGCAGTCATAGTCCAAAAGTCATGTGCAGCGCATTGAAGGGAAGCTCCAATAACAAAGAGGATGTTGGAAACCATGATGACTGGCTTACGACCAAACATATCCGCAGAAGGGCCTGAGACAATGGAAAAAACGAGTGCACCTAGAGAGGTAGCGGCAGTAATAATCTCCTTTTCACCATAAGTCAGCTGCTTTCCGAGATCGGAGCCTATGGAAACGAGCGCGGAGGAGATGTAACCTGTGTCATAACCAAACATGAAGCCCGAAATAGACGACATGATGGTTAGAATAAGGATCAGACCAGATGGTCTTGAGTTCTGGAAGGCAAGAATGGTAGAGGATGAGTCATCGTCATTAGCCTTCAGGATACGTGTAGTGTTCTCCCTCGAGGAGTCGTCGAATGAAGATGTATCTGCGTTGGTGAGGAATGCGCCGGGGGTGACAGTCTTGAAGTCCTGCTTCTGATCCATTGCGGAGCGTGAGAAATGTGTAGCAATGTCAAATATGTCTAAGTGCTAAGTGGATAGTGGTGCCCAGATAAGAGAGACGAAGTATATATGCGAGAACGAGTCTCTAGAGAGTGGAGCGTGTTAGTGTTATGGTTGTGGATGTACGATTGTGTGGGTTAGGGAAGCGCCCTTGATCGTTTGTTGATACGAGAGATATCTGATAAGCGTCAGGGGAAAGGGGTGGAACACGCTCATTATATAGACGTTTCTTCTCGCTCAACCCGGTCCATACCTCCTTCCTTGTTTGGAAGGTGTAGAGTGTTCTTCAAGTTTCCACGCGCCCGGTGCTGCAATGGTGTTCGGGTGTGATGTGGCTCCAAAGCGCGCACAACTCTGGACTCACCCAACAAGTTGATAAAACGTGCTTTATCAGTGACTGAAGTCTGATCACTGGTGATGTATCTATAGGAATCAGGACTGTCAGTTGACATTGTAGCTTCCCTGGGTCCGCGCTGCTAGTACGGCCGGGGGTGCACAGCTGTACTGTGTCAGGGTACATTATTAACCCTTGACATTGCCGGATCATTCCATGGCTCTTCATGCAGTCCAGTAGAAGAATGTATAACTACAGTGCTCCCATGTCGCAGGACGTACCTGAAGTCAGGTGGAAGAGAGATGTTCTTTTTGTATGTGATATCGTGGTCGTAAAAGTACATGGATGAGAGGTCTCTTGTGTCTTGTCCCTTGTCCCACGCCGCACTTACAAGCCCAGTCTGAGCGACATAGGGACGAGCTAGTGAATGCAGATACTGAAGAAGTTGGTGATCTACTTATATCAAGAGGATTGATTATTGATTATTGTTTGTGGGACCAGTTGATTAAGGGGAATATGTTAATTCACTGTCGACGATCCGAAGAAATTGTCATTCCCGTGGAAGCTTGGTTGTCGACATGAGAGCTACTCTGCAAAGAGCTAGGGTACCCCAGCTGCAAATTATGGAATTATGGACTACTACGGGGCGGAATTCTTTATTAGGAGAACAGACATGCAATGTTTTGGACAATTTTAACTAGAAAGTCAGAGCATGCATGAGATAATTAACTGCAATCTCACGATCGCAAAATAATGGGCGGTTATAACTGTGGTCCCTCCGGATCCCAGCTAGCTAGCTGTTTTATACGATTAATTGCAAAAAGGACATGAATTAGCTTCATGTACGGCATCTATAAGCTAGATCTACTATAACATACCCTTTATATATAATTAATGAGTCTACGGTTGATCTGTACTTCATATTTATATAATGATCACTTAATTAGATCAGCTGCATCATTCGCATCCGGGATCTGGGCATATCTCAAGCATGCAGCTCTAATCGAAGCAGCGGCGCAAGTACCACGTACAAGTAATTAAGATGAATTATTATAACTAATTAACTGCACAAATTAAATTCTTACTAGCAAGCAAATTAAACAGAGTAAAAAGAGACCGACAGATAGCGTCCAACCACTTCATTGAACAACCAGCTCTAACCATCAACATCACGACAGCCAACGCCCCTTTCGTCGTCAAGAGTAACTCTGCCAACAAGTTCCACAATTGATTTTGCATTGAAACAACCCGCCACCAACAGCAATATGGACCCAATTCCTTCTTGCTCCAATAGAGTTGCCACACTTTTCGGTCCAAGTGGGATACAATAGTCGTTGTGGAGACCTTGCATAAGGATTGGATCACATGTTCTCTGCTTAGGACCACAAAGATCTTTGACGAGAACTTTTGCAATATCTTGAGAGGTGTTGTTGAATTCGATGATCTGGTCTTTGGTTGCAGCTGCAGGGAAGCGGGTTGGCTTTCTGAGTGGAATCAAGACTCCGTCTGGAGGTCTCACAACCTCTTTGTAGTATTGTAAGCCCACGACTTTCCTCTTCAACCTTCTTGGTTCTCCCTTTTTGATTAAGAAAAGATAGATTTCTTTCTTCAAGCATGTAACAAACTCGCTTGTAAGGTGACGATGTTTCAATTTGAGGAAGGCGGCCTCGGCCAACTCTTGTGCGGCGTAGATTTCACACACTGTGAAGTGTAAAGGGGATGGTTTCAAGTTTGTGGAATTGTAAACGTCGTCTGCAATGTTGTTGTACTTCAATCCGGGATAAAGCTGTGGAGGGACTTCCTTGCCAATCAAAAGAGTCTTGGTATCCTTCAAAAGACCATCACGTAAGGATTGCGAAAACACTGTTCTTTGGACAGGCACATCAACAACAAGCCTCGAAGGCTGTAAAGACGAAATGCCCTTGATTGCAGAGTTGTTCACCACCCGCAAAGCAGCCTTGAGAGCTGTGAGAGCTTTGGTATTGCTTGGAGTCTGCTGCTTGATTCGATCTTTGAGGGACTTCCGCCCTTGGATCATATTTTGGCCTCCCTTCCTTTGATAGTGTTAGACAAAACACGGCGGTAGAAGAAAATTATGCTAGGTATTCCAAACATTCTGACGAGATCGAACGGGAGATCGAATGGGAGATAGTTTTGGTAGAGACCAGGTGTATAGCTGTGTGTCACAGACTTGAAAGTAAACAAAAACAAAATCAAAAACAAAAACAAATCGCGAGTGCGCGTACCCTCGTATTTCCCCAATTCCGGGATCCGGAGCATGTGCTCTAGGCTGATGTCCTGAAGCTGCAGCTTGCCCATATCTGCATCGGTGTTGGTTTTGATGAGCCTTCCGATGGTGACCACTGACCACTGACTGACAGATAGTAGATATCTGATACCAAGTACCTACTACCAAGAACCTATATGCATATTACATATTACTGTTTACATGATCATGTACTATCTACTAGTAGTGCCAACCCCAGGACTTCCAGATGCAGATCTCCAACTCCCGTCAAGAACGTTGTACCGCTGATGGTACCCTATTAAATTGAACTATATGCTTCTTCCTGGACTTGTGTCTTGTGTATTTGACATTTGCCATTTATCGACACTGCAGCTTAAGTACAGTTTAATTAATTTCCAACAGCTAATCTGGCGGAGGTGAGCGGAACATCCAAGCAGCTGCCCAATGGCAGCCCTCTCTCAACATAAAAATGGGATCTCTTCGACGAGAGCCCCGAGGTTCAACCCACTGGTCAAAACCACATTCTTCTGAAAATAACCACTTCGAAAAAGCTGTGTTATGAAATCCATTATAGCATACACCCCAATAAGTTGAATGGGGTCTCCCATCAATATCTCCGTAGAATGCCCAAGAACCAAGCCCCTTAGAAACTCTTGTGTCACTTGTATCAAGGGTTATCATTCGACAATGAATCTTTCCAAACTCTAGTCGACGAACATGATTCAAAAGAGTTTGACCGTGTGCAGAGCCTTTAGCTTTAATGTATCTTCTTGTGTTGAAGTTGGTAACTTCTTGATATCCGTTTGGCAGCACGTTTAGTCTGTAAACATCAAACCAGATCTCAACTGCATGTGATTTTAGTGCACCCCAATCAGCACGTATGTTAACATCCACTTGGAATCGTTTCTGGCCATGCCAGTCTGGTGGCGGGTCGGGACCCAATTGAACACTTTGAGATAGATCACTGCCTTCTTGCATGTTCCACGCTCTGTAAGCTGGTCTGAAGCTGTGTTCAAGAATCAAACGAGCCAGTGGATTACCAGATTTGCGTACCATTTCCTTTTCTTTTTTACTAGCATCAGCAGCAAGGTTTTCAAAGTATGTTATTCTCAGACTCGTATCTTTACTTTTCTGGCTTGATTTGCGCCCGGGGCTTCTTTTTGGCAGGTTGGCGGTTGTGAGGATGTTGAAATGGAAGTTTGTGAATCTTCTGTGGAACTTGTTCTTGGACCTCTTCGTCAGGAAGGAAAGCGCAACCTCACCATGAATCTCTAGAGACTGCATTGAAGTTAGTGCCTTCAGATACTCCATATGAGATAGATTGAACTCCATAGAGGCCTTAAGATCTCTCATACTGCCTTCAACGTCGGGATTTGGTAAACGAACTGGAGCACAGTCAATGTAGACCTCACTCAGAAGATCTGAGTTGTATAAAAGACCGTTCATATCCACTGAGCAAGCAGCCCGAGTTCGCAGAGCGACACTTCGAAGCTTTGGAGTAGAAAACAGAGGGAGGATGACCTTCTTCATACAAGATTGTATTGAGAGATTGACCACCTCTG
Source organism: Petasospora easanensis (assembly GCA_030580135.1). Taxonomy (NCBI): domain Eukaryota; kingdom Fungi; phylum Ascomycota; class Saccharomycetes; order Phaffomycetales; family Wickerhamomycetaceae; genus Petasospora; species Petasospora easanensis. The sequence continues at coordinate 376,564 of JAKTSI010000002.1, read as the reverse complement.
GAAGCACCAGCAAGTCCTCCCTGCGGAATTGGTGGCCATAGTTGTTTGTCTTGTTCCAAGAGAACGAGCGGCACTCATTAAAGTAACATCTCTTCACAACCCAATCAGGAACTCCAGAGAGGTTAATGGTTGTGCACCATTTTGTGTACCCCAAGTAAATCTCATGTTCAGGACATTTGTTTGTGTAAGGCTGATCCCTGTCGCTTCCTCTGTCATCATAAAAAAGCTCAAACTTGACATCACTGCATTTCATGGTATGAGGTAAGGAGAGAAATTCTTTGATAGTGATTGACGGAACCTCATTCCCACTGTAGGTAAGTGAGATGTGTGAAAGTTTAGGAGATAACTTCCCGATACTGATAGATGGTCTAAAAACAGGTTCATGGTCAAATTCTACTATGAGCATTGTAGTGTTGGGAGGTAGTTCAGCAAAGTTCACGTGCCTTGCCTTGTATAACGTGATAACCTTGAGTTTTCCCCATTGACGCTTGAGAGCTGCAATGCCAGATAATGACTTGTTGTATTCGATGGCACCTCGTATTGGGCCAAAATCGTAGGAACTTCCCGACTCTTTGCAACTTCGTATCAATGAGAAGTGCCGATAGTTCAGTGAGAGTGTATCCGCATAGACAAAAGTGAACTTGTTCATAAATCCTCCAAGATGGAACTTCTCCTTATGGTACATTTCTGGGTAGTATAAAGACCTAGAGGGCCTTAATCCTTTTTCCCACGGTAGTGATAACCTGTTGGGGTTTGGACACACAACCTCAAACTTCTCAAAATAATGGTGCTTGTCAAAATGATGCAGCTCCACTATCTTCCATAGTTTTGGGTGATAAGGTGTAAATTCCCATACGACTTTTCTGGTATCAAAAGGATCAAAGGCTTCAGCTGGAACCGGCCCCCAATAATTATAAGCCGCACTATCTCTCTGGTCAATGTCTCCTATAAAGACTCGTCTTTTGATCAAGGGCAAGAGCTTCCGTAATGGCACGTATCCAGGACGTAGAGTCTGCCTCCTATACCATTGTTCTCCAGGTTCCAACACATCGGTGATCAAAGTGAATAGATACTGGTAATTTGGAAACGCCATCAAAAACCTAATGAGCGTTCGTGGGGATAAGAATAAGATAATTCTTAGTATCATCTCTTGGGGGAATGGACGGGGATGTTGTTCTGATGGTTTCGCCATTTTGGCTGCTGGTGGAGTCGGGCGTCGAGTGCGACGTTTCGAAGGCATCTTGAAGTGTTTATGTTACAAAAGAACAAATTCAATGTATTGCTGGAAGGAATATGCGGTCCTGGGAGAAGTACGACTGATTAATCTATGAATATACTTCTAACTTCCAAACATCTCATGCGGTGAAATGATCTGCCTGTACGCGAACACAGAACATAATCTTCTCGTTCTTCACCACTCCATCCTGCAAATCTATAGTCCCTACACTTTCAACTAAACAAAGTTGCTCATTTATAAAACATCTCTACTTGTGGGATGCATTTTCCACAAACTCCACTGAGGGCTTATGCTCCAATCCCTGACCCGCATGCTCGATAAACTCTTCCGAAGGCTTGAGTTCACTTTCGATGTCCTTCTGAACACCCATTCTCTTTCCCTGTTGCAAATGCTTCTGGATCAGCTTCCTCTGTTTAGCTATCTCCATGGACTTCTTGATATTGAATCCACCAGTCAGTAGCTGCTGAGTCTCTTCGAGCTCCAATCCGGAAAGCTCAGGGTAGCAGAAGTAAACCCCGATGAGGGACACTAAACTCAGTCCTGCGAAGAAGGAAAATGTACCAGTGGGAGTGATATTCTGTAGCATAGTTAGGAACGTAGCAGAGATAATCAGCGAGCCAGACCAGTTTGTCGCTGTGGCGTAGGACAAACCAATACCACGAACATCCTGTGGGAACAGCTCTGACTGAAGCCAAGGCACATTACCCATTCCCACTGCGTATGTAGAGACAAACAAGATCATACCAACGATGATGACAATTCCCCAAGCCGAAACACCATCACCCGAATTCTTCAAGATAGCGGTGGAGCCTTCAAAGGTAACACCAAGGAAATGGAAACCGATGGCACAAAGGACCAAGGAAAGGACCATTCCAGGAAGAGAGTACAGCAGCAATATGCGTCTTCTACCAATCTTATCAATAATGAAGAAAGCAACAATGGTGAAAAGAACGTTTGTACCTGCAATAACAATAGAAACCGCTGTGGAGTTGCTGAACCCAACTGCCTCAAAGACAGTACTCGAGAAGAACATCAGTGAGTTGAAACCAGTAAACTGCTGAATACCCTGTAAGCCACAAGCAATAATCAAACCTCTCAAGTTTGAAGGAACAGAATGAACCCTCTTGATTGCATTGTATGTACGCGACAATGGGTTTGAGCCAGGAAGGCCTTTATCGAAGGCTGCCAGTTGGTCAATCTTAGCGTCAATCACAGCATCAGACAGACCAACGTGTGTCTTCTTCATTACTTCACGAGCACGCTCAATGTTCCCCTTCATGATATAGAATCTTGGTGTGTCTGGTAGGAAGAAGAATGTGACTAGCTGGATGACTGGTGGGATCATACTCAAACCAACAAGGATTCTCCAACCGTTGTTAACATGTGTCAGACCAGCACCAATAGAGTATGCAATCAACTGACCTCCAGTAATACAAATATTGTTTATAATGGTTAGTCGACCTCTGAACTGTGATGGGGCAATCTCACTAATGAACATTGGCGCCAACAAAGAACCAATACCAATACCGAAACCCATGACAAGTCTACCACCAACCATCTCCCAGAAGCTGTGAGTGACGACCTGGATAATGGCACCAACAATGAACAAAGCATTAGCAGCCATCAAAGCTGGTTTACGACCAAAGTAATCTCCAGCAAGACCTGCCATTAAGGAGAAGATCAATGCACCTAATGAGGTAGCGGCAGTGATGATCTCCTTCTCACCGTAAGTCAGGGCCTTCCCATCCAGATCTGTTCCAATGGACACAAGCGCCGAAGAGATGTAACCGGTGTCATAACCGAACATAAACCCTGAAATGGATGAGACAAAAGTAAGAACAATAATCATACCAGATGGCTTGTCATTGTGGAAGTCAAGCTCTGACGAGGAATCATCCAGTGGCTCAAGATGACGGGTGACCAGCTGTCCAGCCGAGCCATCAGTGGGCGTTGAAGTTGTGGAAGAAGTGTCGGTGAATGGCGTCACAACTTGTGTGCCCTTGTAGTTGTGTATGCCCTCCATTGTGTCAGGGAGGGTTTAGTGACTTATCTGTGCTAAATTGAGATACACAAATACTCCGCAATGTTATGCTTGGCAGTGGGAAACCTTCCAGTATTTATACGTCTCGGGGCCATACACTGAATATGACGTAGCTGAACCACCCTGAGACTTCCAGGTTATCAGCCCTTTATCAGAAATCTGCGGTTTGGAGTCTTTTCTGGGGGACATAGAGGTAGCCCTTGAGCACATGACGTCATATAGCGCATCCTCCCCCGGTTCCCCATAATCCCCACGCCGGACTTGCGCCTCGTTGTTCGGGTTCCAGAGCTTTCGGTTGCTAAACATTAGTGTGGATTACTCCCTGATTCCACCATCTCGAAGACAATGATGCGTGGTCTTGCTAAGGTTTGGGAACTATACGCCTCCCAGTTTGCGAACTGGCCACCGTATTCTGGGGAGGGGCCCTTAGACCATGACACTCAATATTATACCAAGAAGGCAGCTACTCTTGTGTCACGCACGTTTCTGGTTATTATTACACCCAAACCCCACTTTCAGGAACATCACACGGATGCATTGACCTTTAGGACATCGTATGCCGTGCCGAGTGCGTGTTGCTACAGATCGCGGTCGTCATTACTCTCTATGGTACTTAAGAGTTATATACAGGCAAGTACAAAAAAGTGTGGGTGTGTATAATATGCAAGGATCATATGCTCGGTTGAAGGTTTTTTTTTCTCACTCTTTGGTGTAATTTCACTTGTTTCTCGTCACAATGGCGTTTGTCAAGAACTCCAGAGCGCTTCTTGAATCACTTTCCGGGAGGACGGTTCTCAAATTGGTCAGTGCCATATGGCAGTGTTTCTCAGCCAACTCTCTAGTTTGCTCCAATCCTCTATACTTATGCACAGCCTCGACTGCTTTCTCAACATCACCTTCCTCCTTGAATTTTCTAGAGATCAGCTTTCCCAATTCAGGACTCTCCTTCCATGCAAACAGAATTGGCGCAGTGGCAAGTCCAAGTTGCAGATCAGCCATACCTGGTTTTCCCAACTGCTCAGAGGTCTGCGTATAATCAAGCACATCGTCGATCATCTGGAAACACAAGCCAACATTACGACCAAATTGGTAAGAATTCTCAATGACGTTATCCTGAGCACCACTGAGGATGGCTGCAGAACGGCATGATTTGGATAAGAGGGCTGCTGTTTTGAGGTATGTCTTGTGTGTGTAGTACTCAAAGGCAGCAGCAACGTTGTCTTCGTGACTGATACTTTTTGGTGGCTGGACAGAGTACTCGTGGACCTTGGTGTCAATAGCACCGGTTGGCTTTGGGATGACCTTATCCTCATCGATGGTGTCTTCGTTTGGTTGGAGCACGGTGTTTTTCAGCTGCATGAATTCACCTTCAACGAGATTTGCGATTGCTGTGGACATGAGTTCGATGACCTCTGGGTTTCTCAAACGACCGATGGACACTGATGCACGACCAAGAAGGAAATCGCCCGAGAGAACAGCCATTTTGTTCGAGAAAGCAATGTTTCCAGATGGTCTGTTTCTGCGGGAATCAGAGTTATCAATAACATCATCATGAAGCAATGAGGCTGTGTGGATCATTTCAACAATCTCAGCAAGACGCCTTTGCTTTGGAAGGATGCCTCTCTTGGAATCAAACTCAGGTAAGGACTCATGTGGCTTGGTCAATGGATCCAAAACGACGTTTGGGCTGATGCCATGAAGAATTCGAAGTGGAGAGAGAGGTCCGACTGGATCCTTCATCTGCTCAGCAAATAGTGCGGTAAGAGACTTTGTTCCATCATATACTGGTTGTTCTGGAATATCGAGATGATCAATAGGGATTCTGTTTCTTTGCTCCAATGGGATCTCCGAGAGGGCTCTGCTCAGAAGCAGCACCATCAATGGACGGATTTTTTTACCCTGGGACTCGAAATAGTATGCAGAGATTCTGTTGAGTGTCGGATGTCCTGAACCGATGAGTTTGCCGATGTTGTTGGCGAGTTGAGACATCTCGTGGGACACCAATGAGAGCGGGTCTTTTAGAATGGCCGCTGGAGTGACGAGACGGGCTGCCGTCTCAACAGCGGTGGACCACGACGAATGGCGAACAAGAGCACGTCTCAAAGTACTTGGTCTCGGTGATCTTAGCATTGACAGCACTGATTCCTAGTTGTGTTGAGCTTCTAATAGAGACATACAAACGTTGTCTTTCTTTTGGCCCACACTTTTCTTCGAGAACCGGGGAGAGTGGCCGTAACGTTATTTGGCGCTTTTTTTTTTCCTCGCCCGATCCGTTCGTCATCTATTTAAGCTGTATCATGAAGTCTTAACCTCCAGCGGTGTATATTAGTCGGCGTTATTTTCTCTACTATTTAAGACTGATCTTTGAATGATTCGCTCGCTGGTGATTCTGGGCTGAGGTACCACGCCTTACTTCGTTCAATGGTCCACGGGTTCCTGGCAACATATTATTCTTGCCAGGCCGTTTGGTTCCAGTGTTTTAGCCCCATAAGCTCCTTTAAAAACAGATATCGTGATCCTTCGAGAACAGCGTTCATCATTCCAAACCACACTGCGTCACCATTGGTGGTCGATATGATTGCAACCCAAAGCAGAAAGACAGATTGTATGTGGGCATGCTGCTCCGAGCTCACAAGTGAATGAACTGGTGGGATCTCTAGTACTGCCCACTACACTTTACCATGAATTTATTCTGGAACAGTTCTCTATATCCAGAGCACCAAGGTTCTGAGTATCTCAGTGATGCATCAGTGTGCCTGACCTCTCTGGAATATACGTGATTCACAAATTCCCCTTTTTGGGCGACTCAATCAATTAATGCGTAGTACTTTCGGCGGTAATAGCTAATCACTTGAACGTTACGTGTGAGTTTTCATTAGCTGTATGGAATTGTGTCGTACTGCACATAAAACAATTTATAAATGATTCCGTCATGGTTCAAAGACTGAAAGTTGGCTTCTGCTCAACAACCTCACCCAACCCATATTTGGCTCTCTCCTCTGCACTTTTGATGCTTCTGAAGAAAACATCCGGTGGAGTACATGTACCCAATGCTCTTCTTGCATGATTCTCCAAGAAAGTCAATCCAATAATGTAAGAAGCATTCACCCATCCGAAACCTTCAGTAGCAACTCCTTTGAAATCAGATCCTTGGTTTCCATACTCCGCCTCAACTCTGTGTGGATCAGTGGCCCTTGTGACGTTGTACTTCTCCACAACAATACCATTATAGTCCACAAATGCCTTTGTCATGAGATACAACCAGCGATAGGCCAATCTGCGGGCGATGCCGTCATAGCCGTAGTTAGCAAATCCAACCCATGCCAAAATCTGTTGTGGAGCCCAACCGAATGGATAATCCCACTGTCTACTTGGTCTGTCAAGAGAGATTTCACCACGGGATTGCTCAGTACCAGCAGCAAGACCACCAAGTTCTTCAAAGAGTGAGACAGATTTGGAAAGTTTAGCAGCTTGTTCATTAGATGCATGACCTGCCCAGAGCGCCCAGTAACAAGTTGCGGATTCGTATTGAGATTGAAGTTGAAGTTTGACGTTATAGTCAAAGTAGAGCCCCTTCTCTTCGTTCCACATGTACTTAGTGATTGCTGCTTGTCTCTTCTTGGCTCTTTCCTTCCATGTCTCTGGTACTTCAACAACACCATCGAATCCCTTGAACTTACCATCAAAGTATTCCTCAATAAATGCTGCAATGTCAATCTCATATCTGTAAAGCAACGAGTTCAAATCAATAGTGGCCAAATTAGCACAGATACCTTCAAGTCTGTACGTAGTATCATGTCCAGACTCTCTGACGGCACGATCATGTGTGAAGTAATCGTCCAATGCAGCCTCTTTGATTGAACCATCATTGTAACGATCACGGAACTCTTCGATGGAGATGTTATACTTCAAGGCGTATGGACCCAACACGGAGTCAAAATGGGTTGGTTCAGTCTCTGGTGGGATACCAACTCCATATGGGTGATAGCATGATAGCCCTGTAGCTTCATCGTATCTTGGGGCAGAGGTCCACACTGTCTTGTACTCCTTGATAGCTGCCGATAAGGCCCTTTGCAACAATGAATAAGCCTCAGGGTTCTTAGCACCACCCATTGCTTCAAAGACTCTGAATGCCATATCAGTCAAGAATGGAGGCTGTGATCTTGAGAGGTAGTATGATCTGTTGGCGTTAAGAATCTTACCATAGTGATCAATCTCAAAGATGAAGTGTTCAACCATACCTCTTGCCAACTCAATTTTGTCATTAATGATAAGTCCCAGTGACTCCATGTATGAATCCCATCCGTACAACTCGTTGAAACGTCCTCCTGGAACGACATATGGGAATCCTTGCAATGTATCCTCACCAGACTCAGGGTCATGAACGTGCTCCATTGCCAATGCCAAAAGACCTGGGCGAGTATTGATGGATTGGACGTATTCAGGTGTGATATCCTTTGGCAGGTACTCCACTTCCAACTGGAACTCAGGGTGTTGTTTGGAGATTCCTGTGAAGTAGTCGAATTGCTCTTGACAATCATAAGGGATGTAAATACGTGGGTTTGAGGGGATTTTGGTATCCTTGGCAAATGTGGCAATGTTATCAGCATCAATCTTTCTTGTCAAGTTCTTCCAGAACTGTGTGGAGATCAGTCTTGAGAGTCTATCAACTGGGTTCTCATTAAGACGTGCCTCATCCAAGATCATCTGATTACGGCCAAAGCGTTTAGCAATGGTCAGCTCTTGAAGCAAATTAGAGAGCATATATGTTCCTCTAACGTCCTTCTGGTTGAATCCATTAGAGTTGACAGTTCCAAGCTTCAACACTTTAGGACCAGTGTCTTCAATGGTGATTTGGAAGTTATGATCAGTATCCTCAGACTCTAAAAGCTCTTTCAATGTGGCGTCGATATCAGCGATAAAGAAACGACGACCTCTTGCGCCGGTAGACATACCGGTATCATCCTGGGATCCACGACGTCTGATAGAGGAACGGACTTCCTCTCTGAACGAGTTCTTTAATGCGCTCATGTTCTCCATAACAGACTGAGTTCTTGTGCGGGCCCAGCGGGAGCCAAGAGGTGCCTTAGTTGGATCCGTCTTTGGACCATAGTACACTTCTGAAGGCTCGAATGGATTGTAATCCTCGATGGAGGACTTTCTTCTGACGTGTTTGCGGACGTTCTCCATACCTCTGTGTAAGCTGTGATGGCGTGTTGTTTGAGTAAGGAGGTTGAGAGCAACACGGTGGCAGATGCCCAGAGTTAAATATCAAAACATGGGGGAAGACATCGCGAAGCCGCCAACTGTAGGAGCGGGAACTCGGCGTTTCAATTCAATTTTGGGGTTGAGTTGTTGTTGTTGATGTTTGTTCATTCTTTGGGTTATTCACTGATTAGATATCCAATTTAATTGTATTGTTGTCACCAAAGTTCATGCAGAAATCTGTGATCATGCGATGAAAATGGGCAAGTCACGTGACCTGATACCTAGCGATAATTAAAGCTGGAATTGCCCAGAACCCGTTTACACAGGCGCAATTGGACGAGGTACTAAATCAATAAGCCCAATTATAGTCACTGATGCAGATGCAAGTATCAGTTTTACAGTACGACTCACCAAGATCACATGACCTGTTGGCGGGAATGACGAGCCTCATTGATCAATGCACAAGACAGCGTGGTGGGGTATCTTGTACATTCTCACGAGGGCACCCGGACACAGCACTCCGTTGGGTGGAAGGAGTCAATTGAAACAACACTCAACGGAGTCAATTAATAAGAAGAACAAACCACAAACACACTTCCAACTACCAATCATCCACCAAAAGGCAACCATAAACCCATAACAAGATCGATTTTCAATTGTTTACGTTCGCGCGGTATCCAGCAAAAAAATTTCATTCGCCACTGCCAACGATACTCACCAACACAAACACACACAACACCCCTATAAAACTTATCCAAATGTCTGAGAAGCCAGTTGAAGAAAAGCCAGTTGAGACAACCACTGAGGCTGCCAAGCCACCAACCGCCGACTTGAACGTGTTCTCCATGTTCGGTGGTGCCTCTAAGAAGAAGGAGGAGAAGAAGGACGATGAGGAGGAGAAGAAGGAAGAGAAGAAGGAGGATGAGGATGATGCTCCAGAGTCCCCAGATGTTCACTTCGAGCCACTTGTTCAGTTGGAGAAGGTTGATGTTAAGACTAATGAAGAGGAGGAGGACGTTTTGCACAAGGTCCGTGCTAAATTGTTCAAGTTCCATGCAGACACTAAGGAATGGAAGGAGAGAGGTACTGGTGACGTCAAATTCCTTCAGCATAAGGAGACTAAGAAGGTGCGTCTCTTGATGAGAAGAGACAAGACCTTGAAGATCTGTGCTAACCACTTCATTTCCCCAGACTATGAGCTTAAGCCAAACGTTGGTTCCGACAGATCTTGGGTTTACGCCGTCACTGCTGATGTCTCTGAAGGTGAACCAGAGGCTCAGACTTTGGCTATTAGATTCGGAAACAAGGAGAACGCTGATAAGTTCAAGGAAGAGTTCGAGAAGGCTCAGGAGAAGAACAAGTCTGCTTAAATCTAAAGAATTTCTTGTTCATGGGTACGCGTTTATGAAAACAAAAAGAATGAGATGGTCATCTTAATATAGAATTTACAGATCCGTAGTTTTTAATATTACAAGTTTATTAAACTGATTGTGTTATTGATATCGTTCAAAATGAAACCATGAAGAATGCAGAGTATTTTGGGGATGTGTCTTCTTTGCTGTTCGATCGCTCGAAGCATATCCCTTTTGGTAGACAGATCAAGTCAATTTCTTCGGTAAAGACTGTGTAGGCAACTGTTGTTGTCTGTTATTATATGTCTTGTTGAAACTGAACTTGATAAAGATCCAAATGATATGGAATGGTGAAAGATCAGGCCATAGAGTATCCACAAATTCAATCACACAACCCTTGGAACTGACCTGCCATAGAAGGAAGTCACTGAGTCGCGAGACGCCAGACGTACGGATCAACAGGTCCAATGGTGGTTGTCCACCGGTGTAGAGTGCCTCTTCAATAAGTTTTTCGTTAATCTCATCAACTGTGATAGTGCCCTTTGATGCTCCTCTGACAATGGAACGGAGAGAATGTGCAATCTCATGTCTTGAAGTGTATGGGAAGCAGACATTAAGTGTGGCTCTCTTGTTATTTCTCGTAATCTCCTCAGCTTCCACCAGCGATTCTAAAACATCACTGGGCAGTAAGGATGTATCACCAAGGACTTTTATACGAACACCATACTGTTCAGCCATCTCTCCAGCTTCTGTTAACTGTGCAAATCTTGCTTTGGCTAACTCCATGAGCCAATCCACTTCATGCCTACTCCGCTTGAAGTTCTCAATAGAGAAGGCGAAAACGGTGGCACTTTTAACACCACACTCATAACACATCTCCAACACTCTTGCCATACTCTCAAAACCAGCGTTGTGACCTTCTTTCAGCTCCATGTTGCGCTTACGGGCATATCTTCGATTTCCATCCATCACGAAGCCAACATGTTGGGGCACAGGACCTGTTTGCAGAACACGGCCCACGGTCTTCTTCGCGCCGTGAAGAACGTATTGCGAGCCCGGGAATGTTGATATCCAGTCCAACATCAGGGAATGACTGTGGATTTGATTGTTTGTGGTGAGAGATGAGCTGCTAATGGGCCTTTTTGAGCGCGCTGTCAAGTAATAAACGATCAGCACAGAAATTAAAAAAAAAAAAAAAAAAAAAAAAAAAAAAAAAAGAAAAAAAAAAAAAAAAAAAAAAAAAAAAAAAAAAAAAAAAAAAAAAAAAAAAAAAAAGGAAGAAGAAAAAAAAAAACCCCAAAACGAACTCTCTGGTCAATACAAAGGCTTTCTTAGTAAGGTGGATCTACGCTTGTTCAAGCTCCATTGAAGGTTGGATCATGTTTACATATTGTTATAACATTCAACTATCGTAGTTCTGTTGCCTGCCGGTGTCCGGAGATCCTGCACTGATTAAGCCTTTTGGAGGTCCTAATTGATCTGGAGAAGGACCAAGCTCCAACAGTGGTGACTTCTACAACTGTGTGTTCTAAACCGTTGTTATGATACTGATGAAACCCATGGTGATATGATTGACTCTTCCTTGTATCCTGAAAAACGCCATCACAATGAGAGCTTGAATCTACCTGGTTGAATGTTCTGGCATTCCTCGTAATGTCCACTGTCGTGTAATACTGGCCTGTAGCAAAGACCAACCCTCTATCTTCAGCTCGTGTATACATTATCCACCCCATCCCTAGATTCCAATTGAATGATCCAACTAGTAAAGCTACATTCCCAATTAGCTATCCTTTCAGGTTTCATGATCGACCCAAGGGCCAAAGACCAAAGATCTTCTCATTAAACTCCCCGATTAGGAGATATACCGGATCTGGTAACTTAAACCACCACCCATGAGCTTTCATCCCCTCAATTCCCCAATATTTCAGTAGAAATGTTCAAATGAGGACATTTCTGATCATACTTGGCATTCGGTATTATGAATCCACAAAGAACCTGATCTTTCACGCTCGACGTAGTCCTCTATCCGACGTACATTTGGTTCTTGATGCTTGATGGCGATTGCTGTGCCCCGGATCGGGCATAAACTCCCGCGTACAGTCATGGCTTTTATCTATAAAAAGGATCCACATTCCACAGCCAGCCTTCCAAGGAAACCATCTATTAAGAGATATCCATCATCAATCAATCCACATACCAATACAATGTCATTAGAGACAGAAATCACGTTCCCAGATGGGACGAAGTACACCCAGCCATTGGGACTCTTCATCAACAACACATTCGTCGAGGGACATGGAGAACTCATCGAGACTTATGATCCACACACCACAAAACTCATCACTTCAGTCCACTGTGCCACTGCCGTTGATGTTGATATCGCAGTGAAGGTTGCACATGCCGCTTACACGGAATCATGGCGTACACTGGATCAACAGGAGAAAGGTCGTCTTCTGTGGCGTTTATCAGAACTTGTCGAGGAACACGGTGAAACCATCGCTAAGATCGATGCAATGGATGCTGGTAAACCATTCGTGACTAATGGATTGAACGACATTGCCCAGTGTGTCGCATTGACGAGATATTATGCAGGTTATGTTGACAAGATCCCAGGGAAGCATATCGCTCTTGGTGATAATAAGTTCGTGTACGAGGTCCAAGAACCTTACGGAGTCGTTGGACAGATCGTCCCTTGGAATTATCCATTCGCAATGGCTCAATGGAAAATCATTGCCGCTTTGGCTGCTGGTAACACCGTTGTTATCAAATCTGCCGAGACAACTCCATTGTCATTGTTATACTTCGGTAAGCTTATCATTGAGGCTGGATTCCCACCTGGTGTGTTGAACATCCTCTCAGGTTATGGTAAAGATGCAGGCGCTGCAATCGCCTCACACATGGATATTGATAAAGTGTCATTTACGGGATCCACCGCTGTTGGTCGTATTATTGCACAACAGGCTGCTGCTTCCAATTTGAAGAGTGTTACCTTGGAGTGCGGTGGTAAGTCCCCACTTGTCGTTTTCCAGGATGCAAATATCACTCAGGCAGTGAAATGGAGTTCCATGGGAATCTTTTATAACACTGGTCAGAACTGTACGGCAAACTCAAGAATCATCTTGCATGAGAGTATCTATGATGAGTTCTTACAAAAGTTCAAAGAGTACACTGCTGAGAACTGGACAATTGGTGACCCGTTTGTCAAGGAGACCACTGTTGGTCCTATTGTTTCGAAAATTCAGTACGATAGGGTCTCAGGGTTTATCAAGAGAGGCGAATCCGAAGGTTTGAAGAAGCTTATTGGTGATGAGTCAGTGACTCTCGGAACCGGGTACTACATCCAACCAACCGTGTTTTTGGACGTTCCAACCACCTCGGAACTTTGGCAAGAGGAGATATTTGGTCCTGTTGCTGTTGTTGCCAAGTTTTCTACATACGACGAGGCCATAAGGCTTGCTAATGCCACAAAGTACGGGCTTGGTGCTATGGTGTTCTCTCAGAACATAAAGAGAGCACACAGATTCGCAGCTCAATTGAAGAGTGGTTCCGTCTATATCAACTCCTCCAACGATGAAGATATCAGGGCTGCATTTGGTGGATATGGATTGAGCGGGGAAGGTGGTGCCCGTGAGCTTGGTGAGCAAGGACTGTTGATCTATACCCAGACTAAAGCCGTCCATGTCAACTTGTCTCTCGAGGATGAGGATGACCTCTGAGACTATGCAGCAGACTAAAGAAGAAAAGTAGATGCAAAACGTCACACGTGTTGAAAAGAACCTCATCATTGTAGCGGTGTACGGGTTTCTTAGTGATGGATTATCTATACGATTGTGGCAAACTCGGAAGGCCCGCAAATGCCGGTATAGAGAGACCCTTCTACACGCTTTGTTCGGATGGTCTCGGCTTCCCCAGATTTCCACACTCAAATGAGGCTAAATAGCATGCATGAAGAGGTGTATGGTGTATTCCTTACAATTAACATTAACAATCATCAAATTATTCCGTGAACGGTCGATATTCTGCTTGTTCCCGTAGAGAAAAGAGTGGAGCATCGGCCCGTTGTCATGGTGGGAAATCCGAGCGTGTCTGTACCGGATGCATGCACTTAGACCCGAGGGCCGCCACTTAAGGGAGCCTTTCAAATCTTTTTTAAAAAGGCATAGTGACCCTTCCCGTCCCATCCCTTTACCACCCACACCTTCCATCAACTGGTCCCACAAGCTACTTTAACCTTTGTGGTTGTGCATATCCTCATTCGACCTGTGCCACACGATCACCAACGCCGCAGTTAAACGAATAACAATTTTTGACAGCTGCCCTTTCTCTCTTTCTTAAACGACGGCCCCCCAACATATCTTAACTTCCTTTTGTACACCCCTGCTCGTACAAAGTTTCACATATTTAAGCAAGAGCTCGTCCACCTGTACGACATCTACCACTCACATCTACAACACCACACACAAATAATGCAAAACGTGCTAGACTTCCTCAGAGACGAGGTGCTGTCAATCTACAAGTCCTCCTCACACGACTACTCGCTCAGCGATCATGAGTTTGAATCTTCCATATTCACACTACTGTTACTCTTCTTCATATTCATCCTACTCACAGTGTTTGCTATAACAACAGCACTGCTTATGATCAAGCTGCATCGCTGTCCTCCTGAAGAAAAGGACCTTGAGGGAGGTTTCTCAACGGACGAAGAAGAGGACCTCGTACAGAGGCAATGAAACACAACTTTCTTTGAAGGAGAGAGACCAAACTCTCTGCTTACTAAAACACCCATTTATTCACGATCACCCACTACTTTTCGCTCTTTATGACTCGCTCTCTCCTGTTCTCCCAATGTCCTTGTGCCCTCACGGCTACAAGGATGTGCTGTTCCTTGCCTGTTATGACGATCATCACAGATAGTCTTGGCTGCACACTCTGCTCAACGACCCTTAATGACCGCTATCTACATTGCATTCTATCATGTATGAAATATCTCATTGACATTCACTCCTTTATTACTATCCGTTTCCGCCGTTTTATGACCACCTGTTCTCGTTTTTTTCCGCTATACTTCAATGGCCTTCATGCACGCTCGCTTAACTCCACATGGGCCAATGTGTTTTATGACCAGACTTTTTTTTTTTGTCTCGGGGATAAGTCTAGTTCTATACCCAATGTACATACGTCAATAAGCCTTATCTGTAGTTCGATAGTCGTTTATTTCTGTGATTCAAACCTCTTTCTCCACTTATCGTTGGTCTCCATTGCCACGTCCAAGTTTTGCCTTAGCACGGTTATCTCCTTCTTCAACTGTGCGACTTTGGCATCGTCATGTGGGCTCTCTGGGTTCACATCGTTAGTTAATAACTGGTAGAGAACACGTAGTGATGTCAAGATCTCAGGCTTAATCTTATCCACATCCACAACATGGCTCAGCTTCTCCGTAATGTCACTTTCTCCTTTCTTGGCAGATGAAATCTTGTTTAAGAAGAACTGCGGCGTAGGTGGTAACCCGACATACTCCCCATCAAGTTTCTTGAGCCCAGAATCTGAAAGGATTCGTAAATACACATGAAGGAATTGTAATAACTCAACACCTTCCTCGTTTTCCCTTGTTAGATTGGTGATGAGGTCAGATAGGTTAACAAGCATATTCTCCATCTCATCATCCAATGCCAACTTCTTACTCTCAACATCTGTATCTTTCCCACTCAAAACTGGATTATTCCTCTGTATAACACTTTGGAACTTCGTTCTCTTGCTTAATAATCGATCCTGGAGTTTCTCAATCTGAATGTTCTTCTTCTTCATCTCAACATCATACTTGACACTCAAGGAACTGCTCACGTTACGTTCATTCTGGAACTGTCTCTCTTTATGATTCAACCTCGTTTTGATACTCTTGACACTCTCTTTAAGCACTGCTATCTCATTCGTGCGCATGACACCTTCTCTCTTCATCGAATCCAGTTTCGTGTTCAATTCTCGATTCGATGCTTCGTAATGCTTGATGATCTCAGCCTTATCCTCAAGCTGATCACTTAGGTACTGTCTCTCAGTCTTGGCGGAGTCCAACTCTTGTAAGAGCGCGTATATCGTGTTGAGAACGAGTTTATCGTTGGCATGTACGTCTTGTGGTGTCGAAAGCTGTGTGGAGTCGATAGTGGGGAATAGTAATCGATCATCAGTGGAGAAGTATCCGCGGGCGAAGAGAACGGAGTTGACAAGCTCAGAGGCTCGTTCAATAGATGATGTGTCCATTCTTTGGGTGTTGGATAGTCTCAGAAGCGTAAGACGCGTGCGAATGGGGGCAAACGTAGTTGAATTTGACGGGATCCTGAACGATGCGGAAAACGTAAACAAAGCCAAAAAAAAAAAAAAAAAAAAAAAAACTGATGTGGGCGTACCGGTTTCGCGAAGTTCAAGTAAACAGTTCGACTGTCCCCTTCAAAGATCCAATTCACGACTAGCTTTTTGTGGTGTGTCTGGGGGTCAAAATTTCAGCAAATGGAACATCAGTAGAAAGTGCCTAGACTTGAAATTCTCTTTGCTTGCCGGCTTATAGTCGTCTGTCGTAGGCTGTAGGCTGAACAAAGTGTGAAAAGCTGATCTGCAAGACGATGCATCTGCTCGTATACAGATTCGCGGCTACCCCATGATTCTCTCTGGATCTCAATGTGTAAAGAGGGCGGCCTGTCTCTGTTCTGTTGATAAATGGGCACCTACAATGCCAAGAAAGGTTACTGAAGGTCTAGATCTCTAATTTGTTAGTCTATTGGCTATACCCAGATCCTGGGCGTTTGATGTCTTAGTTCTCTGTTGTCTTGACTAGCTTTGGCATGTACAGAGCTAGTAAGATGGAAGTGACAACAAGCTGGGACGCAATAGTATAATAGTATCCTATTATGCGAGTTAGAATTATATATGAGTTCATATAAGGTTAATCAACCAATGAGTGTGCTTACCGCCGTGTTGTGCACGGTCTTCCCAACAGTTGGATGACGCAAAAGTCTTGAACACGCTTGGAGACTCTTCTCATCTATGACGTGTCATTAGAGTGATATATCATGCGCAACTCACTATCTACTGGATCTAGAGTTATATCTGTGTTATATATATCATGAAAACGCTACTTGTGTTGTTCCTTTGAGTGTTAAACTTTGAAGGAACTCGCGCTTAGAAAGTACGTGAACGCTCTTTCTTTCTCTCTCTCCTCGCTCCCTACATCGAAGGACTCTAATCCCCAAGACATTACACCAATCGTCTGACTAATGGAAGCACTGGACGACATTGTACTTGATGGGCTTGTGCGAGATTTCAGAACACTACACGGACCTGCCGCCGCACGCAATCTCCTTATAAAGCATGAAGGGTCTCTTTACCACATCGTCAGTAAAGACACGTTTATCAAGCAGCGCTCAAATAAGCGCATTGCCAAAACCCTACAGAGTTTCGACATTATGAATGGTGAAACGCTCTTAAGTGTGACTCCTTTATTACACTTACCGCAACAGACTGGAAACTACGAGACTTGCAAGCAATTCATGGAATCCCTCTCCTTACTTGAGGCCGCCTTGCGCAGGATCGTCATCATACTTCTCTGCAAGAGGGGGTTATATCGTGTACCTTCAGTGGATTTCTTGTTGTCAAAGAGGGAAATGATAAAGTTATGTGATTGGTTGCTGAAGAAAGAGATGTTCGGCGGCTTCCTCTTACCAGGTATTGACTTGACGACCAACTGGCGGCTCGTTATTTATTTGGTGATGCAATACCAATTGACCAGTCTAATCAACACTGAGATGTGCTGCTTTTATGATACCAGATGGATTATTCAGAGTTGCATGTTGTGGAATCTATCAGAAGTTGAACCAGTCGGGCAGTTGTTGTTTCCTGTTACTAACTGCATGGTGAACTTCAAATATCCATTCACACTCATGAAGAACTGGCTTGAAGTCAAACCGGGTACTAAAAACTGGAGATTTATAATCAAAGGTCCTCCTGAGTATCTCAGCATACTTACCGAAGATATAGTCGCTGAATTGACATGTTTGTCTTTGATCGGGTTCACTGGGTTGGTGTATTATGGCCTTGAGCAAGTTTTGGATACTAAAGAGGACCTCGGGGGAGTGCTTGTTCCTCTTTTGAGTGAGCAAATCACAAAACGAACGGTATCACCGAAACACGGTAAACCTGCATTCACCGCCTATGAGCTTTCTATGGATGATTTGATTGCAAAGGAGATTTCTCGAAAGACACGAAAGCATCAGAAAGACACAAAACAGCATCTCATTGACATTTTGAAAGCTCAAATCTAGGATCTCAAACGGCCCTGCACGAACCTGATGACACTCTTATACGTGTCAAGAGATTCATTTTGGTTTTCCAAGATCTGGTGCAGCCCAAGAGCTATAGGATTTTTTGGGGCTGTGTACACTGGTCAGATCTAAATGCTTCAGCAAGATTGGATACCAGTACAATTGCAAAAGACTATTTTTCACCTTACTCTATCTGCGTGGCACCTTATGACTTTGACTGACTTTGAATGTTGATGAGCAAACTGAGTGAGTTGAATGTCTTTCAAACGGAGACTCTATTGAAGCTAGGAGAGCTTGAACGAGAAGTACTGAGGCCAGAATAACGCTCTCGCTAACCATTATCAGATGAAGTTCTGGGGACCAATGAGTAGTCTGTATTCATCCCATTGAAAAAGTGAGTAGAATGTTCCTGATCTAATAACCATCTACCACTGCATTATGAATGATAGCCTTGGAGGTGACACACACCATGTGCCTGCAGACTGTGGGGAAGAGTGATCACACTGATAACGGGTTACGACCTCTGGAACACGGCAAAGGTTTAACCAAAATGCCGGTTGAGAAGAGGGGGACTGCTTATCTTTATGATCGTGCTGAGCTAAGAACGAGCTACTAGAGAAGGCTCAGAATCAAGTAATCAATGAGATATGCCTAGATCATTAACATATCCGGTAGACGTACGCCATTGGATGTTCTTGATCAACATTTACACTTGTCAACTTGAATCTAACTGTTATGCTGTATCGCCGTTGCTCAACTCGTCCAGTTGTCTTGGGTTCCTGGGAATACCTAAGAGCAATCTGTAGAGGAGTCATGTCTAACATCATATTTCAAGTGCTACCGTTTGATCCAGTGATAATGAACCTGCAAGGCCCAGAATTGTTGGTATTTGCAGCAATCATTAGCACAATACATCAGAAATACCCATAATTCAATCGATATCCACCACTTTCCCACTACACAGAGTGCCAGTAAGGGCTAGACAGAAGGGCCCCTGCCCAGCTTTCTGCCCGGCTGAGCGGAGATCTCCGTCCACGGAACGTGGGGTGCCCTTCCTAGCGGGCCAATGACGGGCCGCGAGGAGTAGTCATCCGGCCCATCAGAAACAGATAAAAAGCTCGCTCGACGGCCACAAAGCCAAAGGGAAAGTTCTCCACTTTTTGCGGTGAAGATCCTATATACCCAAACTACCAGAGTCAAATCAATTGACTCTTCCCTCTATTTAACAGCTCAGAGTCACCTCCTTTCTATCTTGTTTGCCCCTCAAAAATGTTTAAGCCGGCCAACCCCGCGAAACATCTTCTACGTATAAAACCCGTTGGATTCCCACGTCGCCACTTGAATAACTCATTACGCCTGTTCTCCAGTACACACCGTAAAATGTCCGCTGACGATCACATTCTCCTTATTCCAGGCCCAATCTGCGTCTCTGAGGCCGTGCGCAACGCCCAGGCTATCCAGTCGCTCTCCCACACTTCCCCAGCCTTCATCAGCATCTTCCAGTCTGCTCTTAAGGACTTGCGTAAGTTGTTCAAGTCTACCAACGAGAAGGATCAAGGTATTGTCATCGCAGGATCCGGTACTCTCGGTTGGGATATCGCTGGTGGTAACTTGGTTTACCCAGGTGACAACGTTCTTGTCCTTTCCACCGGTTTCTTCTCTGATGGTTTGGCCGACGCATTGAGAGTCTACGGTGCTAATGTCGACGTTATCACCGCCCCAGTGGGTGATGTCGTTCCAATTGCCGAGGTTGAGAAGGCTTTGAGTGAGAAGAAGTACTCTGTTATTACAGTCACTCACGTTGACACTTCCACTGCTGTTGTGTCAGACATTGAAGCCGTTGCCGCTGCAGCCAAGAAGGTTTCCCCAGAAACTTTGATTGTGGTTGATGGTGTTTGTTCCGTTGGTGTTGAGAACATCGAGTTCACAAACTGGGGATTGGACTACGTTTTGTCTGCTTCTCAGAAGGCCATTGGTGTTCCATCTGGTTTGTCTGTTGGTTTCTTGTCTGAGCGTGCTGTTGAGCGTGCTTTGAACAGACCGGTCCAGAGCACATACTTTGCCTCATTGCAGAGATGGTTGCCAAACTTGATCAACTTTGAACAAGGTAAGGCATCTTATTTCGCTACCCCAGCCATCCAGACCGTCAATGCCTTGAAGGTTTCCCTTGGTGAGATCCTCGAAGCTGGTCTTGACTCTAGATTCCAGAAGAACAAGGCCGTCTCTGACAAGTTCAAGAACGATCTTGCTGAATTGGGTATCTCAATTGTCCCAGTTAAGCCAGAGGTTGCAGCTGCTGGTTTGACCGCTGCCTACTTCCCAGAGGGTATCGATGGTGCTAAGTTTGTCTCATCCTTGTACAGCCAGGGAATCATCGTTGCTGGTGGTATCCACAAGCAGTTGGTTGGCAAGTACTTCCGTGTTGGACACATGGGTGTCTCTGCTCTTGATGAGCACTTGGGTCATGTTGATGCCTGTTTGAAGGCCATCAAGCAGGCACTTGCTGAACAGGGCTACGTGAAGAAGTAACGAAGTAGAACTCCTGTACATCTTAGTTAAAAAGGGAGGAAAGAAACTTAATGACTATATGACTCTGGAGCCCTCTGCGGGGCGTTGTTACGTTATTAGTGCGTAGATTGCATTTCACTTGTTAATTTGACACAATTACTGCTGCAGTGTGATCCCACAAATGACCGGGCCGGTGACTCTGTTCGGCGCTCCCGCTGAAAATTGGGCGCGAAATTGGAGTCAACGAAAAAAAATTATAGGCGTATAAAGAGCAACACGTTTCCCCTTTCACATGCCCTGAATTGCCAACAGTTCCCTTCAGATCAGTACAAATCGCCCATTATCACAATGCCTTACGCTCTCCCAGAATCCCACAGACAGCTCGTTGAGGGCCACCTCAAGGACACCGACCCAGAGGTTGAGTCCATCATCAAGGATGAGATCGAGAGACAGAGACACTCTATTGTCCTCATCGCCTCCGAGAACTTCACCTCCACCGCCGTCTTTGACGCTCTTGGAACCCCAATGTGTAACAAGTACTCTGAGGGTTACCCAGGTGCCCGTTACTACGGTGGTAACGAGCACATTGACAGAATCGAGCTTCTCTGTCAGAAGAGAGCTCTTGAGGCCTTCCACTTGGACAAGGAGAAGTGGGGTGTTAACGTCCAGACTCTTTCTGGTTCCCCAGCTAACCTCCAGGTTTACCAGGCTATCATGAAGCCACACGAGAGATTGATGGGTCTCGACTTGCCACACGGTGGTCACTTGTCCCACGGTTACCAGACCGACACCAGAAAGATCTCTGCCGTCTCCACATACTTCGAGACCATGCCATACAGAGTCAACTTGGAGACTGGTATCATTGACTACGACACTTTGGAGAAGAACGCCGTTTTGTTCAGACCAAAGGTTTTGGTTGCCGGTACTTCTGCTTACTGCAGACTCATTGACTACAAGAGAATGAGAGAGATCGCCGACAAGGTTGGTGCCTACCTCGTTGTTGACATGGCTCACATTTCCGGTCTCATTGCCGCTGGTGTCATTCCATCTCCATTCGAGTACGCTGACATTGTCACCACCACCACCCACAAGTCCCTCAGAGGTCCAAGAGGTGCTATGATCTTCTTCAGAAAGGGTGTCAGATCCGTCAACCCAAAGACTGGTAAGGAGGTCCTTTACGACTTGGAGAACCCAATCAACTTCTCCGTCTTCCCAGGTCACCAGGGTGGTCCACACAACCACACCATCACTGCTTTGGCTACCGCCCTCAAGCAGGCTGCTACCCCAGAGTTCAAGATCTACCAGGAGCAGGTTCTTAAGAACGCTAAGGCCCTTGAGGAGGAGTTCAAGAAGTTCAACTATAAGCTCGTTTCTGACGGTACCGATTCCCACATGGTTTTGGTCTCTTTGAGAGACAAGGGTATTGACGGTGCTCGTATTGAGACTGTTTGTGAGAACATCAACATTGCTCTTAACAAGAACTCTATCCCAGGTGACAAGTCTGCTCTTGTTCCAGGTGGTGTCAGAATTGGTGCTCCAGCCATGTCCACTCGTGGTCTTGGTGAGGAAGACTTCAAGAAGATTGTCCACTACATTGACTGGGCTGTTAACTACGCTAAGAAGGTTCAGTCCGAATTGCCAGCTGAGGCCAACAGGCTTAAGGACTTCAAGGCTAAGATCCTTGAGGGTTCTGAGGAGTTGTCCCAGAAGAAGAAGGAGATTTACGACTGGGCCGGTGAGTTCCCATTGTCCGTCTAAACATATTGTATATTTTTTGGTCATTTTCTCTTCGTTGGTTTTATAACACTGGTTGTATAGTAATTTCATTTTGATGTCTTATGGTAACTATAAGCTGTAGTATTTCGGCGTTAAGACTACGTGATGGTGGTTAAACATTGTGTATTCACTTCTTCATCTTCTTTTGGACTCGTTCAAACTCTTCATCGTCAATCTCGTACTCACTCTTTTTGGTCTTCTTTCCTTTCTTCTTTTTGGAGCCAGCACCATACTTGGCTTCTAATCTTGAGATCATATCGTCCATACTCTGTTTCTTTCTGCTTTGGATCAATTGCTTAAGATCGTCTTCAGTGTCGAGCTTCTTCTTCCCCGCGATCTGCTTCTTCAACTCTTCAGCTTCTTTTGCTTCGCTTTTCTGACTCTTTAATAGTTTCATGAACTCGGATTTGCGTTTCTTTTGATACTTTTCCCATTTCTGTGTGGATTCAATGACGTTTTCTTTGATCAATTTGGTAACAAGATCAAACAATCTCTTCTCATCTTCCTCTGTGATTTCGGTATGTGGGACAGCTTCAAACAAGTAGAGGAAGTCACCTTCACTCTCGATCCATGTTTCAATGATATCTTCCTCTTCATCTGTACTTCCTTGATACTGTTTCTTATCCATTGCGATACTCTCCTCTGTGATTTCCGCCTTGACGTTACTAAAGTATTCAAACCAATCGAACTCGGAATCACCAATGTCCTCCAATGAGCCTGTATCATCGTATCTTTTCCTCTTCTTGGAATCAGAGAGAATAAGATGTGCAAATTGGATCTTTTCAAACTCTGTCCTGGAAACCTCTTGTTCCTCAGTGGTCTTTCCCTGGAGTTTATCAGGGTGGTGTAAGAGACAGAGCTTCCTGTACGCCTTCTTGATCTCAGCCTCATTGGCCTTAGCGTCAACTTTCAGTATAGCATAAGGGTCAAGATCAGGAAATGGAACAGCCATAACGAACTTCTAATTAACAGCCGTTGCTGATTTGTGTTCCTGTGTGCTGAAGAGCAAAAACAGAGACGCGTCTTTTCGTTCGCGTTCCAGCGTTTTTTTAGTGGCGTAGTAACGTGTGTTGGTCATCCATCAAAAGTGGCAAAATTTCTGTATCCGTATAAATATGTCACTTCAGTTCACCTCTTCACTTCCTTCCCTCGTCACTTCCAACTGAAACGGGTCCGTCAATGTATTTCTACCGATCAACAGGCTCAGACAACTCTTTCGAGCATAGTCCAAGACTCGTATACATGGGCAAGGACAAGCATGAGAACGATGACCTCGTCACCTTTGGCTTCGACGAGGACGTGTGGTTCCATGTGGACCAGTATAGTAGTGCCCATGTGTATCTACGTCTTGAACCTGGTGAGTCCTGGGATGATATTCCTGAGGGCTTGTTGATTGACTGTGCACAGCTTGCCAAGTCTAACTCCATCCAGGGAAACAAGATGAATAACGTTACTGTTATCTATACCCCTTGGAATAACTTAAAGAAGAGTAAAGGTATGAATCCAGGAGAGGTTGGGTTTCGCAATTGGAAGAAAGTTAAGAAAGTGATTGTTCAAGAGAAGGATAATGAGATTCTTAATAGATTGAAGAAGACAAGAGAGGAGTTCTTGGATAGAAACATGCTTATTGTTGCTAGAAACTCAAGAGATAAAGACATGGTTCCTAATTTGGTTGCTGAAAGAAGACGTGTGAGATTGGAAAATGCTGCTATTGAAGCACATGCTGCAAAGCTAAGAAAGAAGGAAGAAAAGGAGAAGAAGAAGAAGCAAGCAGAATTGCTCATTGGCTCTGATGATAGCAACAACCACTGATCCTTGCTAGAGACCACAAGACTGGTATTAGAGATCGAACTACTAGAAATGTATAAAGCTAATGATTAATGAACTAATGAATATAATCACCGCAAATATTTCACTTCGTATTGGTTGATCGTATTGGTCAAACCACAGATCTCTAGACCTGGGGCAGCTGGGGTTGCCTGAGATAATGGCGCCATTATGGGAAAATTGAATGCACATCTTTGGCCAACCAGGACGAGTCCAAATAAGAACACAGAAACTACAGAAAGATTAACAACAGTAGCATAATCATAATATTCCAGAATGGGTATCAAGATCATGTACTCTCAGAATCTAGGAGTATCAAACTTCAAAGAAATGAGGCCGTGTAGGCAACGTTAAAATTCACAATGTGTATAATGATAGAACGAGACAAAAGAACAGAGTCATGTCTGCAGACTTGAAAAAACTGTGATGAAAAGGGATGTGTGTGTGAAGTGATGTGATTGGAAACCATTGTAAATGCTTCAATAAATACAAGAGAACTTCGTAGTGTTGCTATACTTTTTTTTTTCTGTTTGGAAAGTGGATGTGGAAAGGACAACAAATGATCATACAATCATCTATAACAACAAGACTCGGCTCTCTCAGATGGGAATGTAGTGATTTTTTTTGTATTGTATTTTCGAATATTTTGTATGTGTGTGTGTGGAATGTGTTGAGATGACCCGTCACTTGGTCTGATCTCATGAGATCAGATTAGATGTACCGCGTAGAAAAAGGGGACAACACACATCTTACTTCAAGTCACTAGCAAACTTACCAGCCTGTCTCTGACCGTCCCACTTCTCGACCCAGTCGACTGGGCACAATGCGGAGTAAGTCTTGAAGAACACCTTGCATGGCTCGAAGTCCTCACCCTTAGCGGTGATGCACTTGTGGTAGTCCACATATGATTGCCAGCAGTGCTTGGTCTGGTTCTGGTTTGGGAATCTGGCGTCGAAACCAACTGTTCTCAATGGGCTTTCCTCTGACATGTTGATGTTTGGGTTCTGTTAGTATTTGGTGGAGGTCTTGAAGAGAAGAGTTGAACTTTCAGAAAATTCGTACGACTCTCGAACGGGTCTGTGGGAAATTTACGCTGAGCTGATTGGCCCGCTCGCGAAAGCCCGTGGGGATATGGCAGTCACGTGTAAAACCCTCGGAGATGAGCTGGTCGGTTCGATTCCGAGGGTGTTTGTTTTTTTTTTCTTTGGTTAATGGCACCTTCTTTGATGCTTCTTTGTCTTTGTTTGGGCATTTGGGTACCGTTGCCATGGTCAAGATTAAGTCTGGAAAGAAGCACAGCTCTCTCACACAGTCACTGGATACCAAACTCGAGGGACTTGTGGAGCGCTTGCTCAATGAGAAGACAGAGACGAATAAGCGTAACAACCCCGATGAGGAGGATGATACCGCATTGATTGCGCTGGCTAGAGACCTGACCCTTTCAGAGACTATGCTTTATGCTCAACAGAAAGATCTCTCATTACAGAGAGTTAAGAAAGTCGTATTGGAGAAGACTCTGGATCGTATCCTAAGGCAGATTAGAGAGGAGGAGAAGGCTGAATTGCAGAGTATACTTGGAGATGAAGTTGATGAACAAATGGATTCTGATTTTGAAGGAGTTCCTATTGATGATTTAATGGAGGTTAAAGATACAAACGGCATGAACAAGTCAGTTGTTGATTTATGGAATATCAAACCAGCAACAACAGCAACGACCACCACAACTGAAACACCCGTTGAATCTGAAGTTGTTGAAGAGGAAGCAGAGACAAAAGAGAAGAAGTCTAAAAAGAGATCAAAAGATTCATCACGACCATCAAAGAGACAAAAAGGTATGTTCTTGACTCACTTTCCACTGAGTGGATTGCAAATACTAACACATATGAAGTAGACAAGGATAGAACTCCACCAAAATCATCACTTGCAGAACTTGGAGGCATGGACGATGTCATTTCACAACTTATGGAAATTGTGGGAATGCCAATTCTTCATCCTGAGATTTATAAAACAACAGGTGTTGAACCACCAAGAGGTGTCTTGCTTCATGGCCCTCCAGGTTGTGGTAAGACCACCATTGCCAATGCCCTCGCAGGTGATTTGAAGGTCCCATTCATCTCCATTTCAGCACCATCTGTCGTGAGTGGTATGTCTGGTGAGAGTGAGAAGAAGATCCGTGAGTTATTCGAAGAGGCAAAGACATTGGCACCTTGTATTATCTTCTTTGATGAAATTGACGCCATTACACCAAAGAGAGAAGGTGCACAGAGAGAAATGGAGAGAAGAATCGTCGCTCAAATGCTTACTTCCATTGATGAATTGAGCCTGGATAAAACTAATGGTCAACCAGTAATAATTATTGGTGCTACAAATAGACCTGACTCTTTGGACCCAGCATTGAGAAGAGCTGGAAGATTCGATAGAGAGATTTGTCTTAATGTTCCTACTGAAGCTTCAAGACTACACATTTTGAAGAAGATGACCGAGAACCTCAAGATTGATGGTCAATTGGACTTTGCAAGACTTGCAAAAGCTACACCAGGTTATGTTGGTGCTGATCTGAAGGCACTTACCACAGCCGCTGGTATCTGTGCCATTAAGAGAATTTTCAGTACGTTGACACTTGATGATGATCTCCTTCCACAGGGACTCGATCCTACAAACTTTGACACATTATCAACAATCCAGAAATTCCTTTTAAGACATCCAGCCCCTCTCACTGCAGAACAACTTGCTCCGCTTGCAATCACTTACGACGATTTCCTCACTGCACTCCCAACTATCCAGCCAACAGCCAAGAGAGAAGGTTTCGCAACAGTGCCAGATGTTACATGGGAGAACGTTGGTGCTCTTACAAACATCAGAATCGAACTCAACATGGCTATTGTCCAGCCTATCAGAAACCCAGGTATCTATGAAAGAGTTGGTATCCACGCACCAGCTGGTGTTCTCATGTGGGGTCCACCAGGTTGTGGTAAGACACTCCTCGCTAAAGCTGTCGCTAGTGAGTCCAGGGCCAACTTCATCTCTATCAAAGGTCCAGAGTTGTTGAACAAGTATGTTGGTGAATCTGAAAAGGCTATTCGTCAAGTGTTTACCCGTGCTAGAGCTTCAGTTCCGTGTGTCATTTTCTTTGATGAGCTGGATGCCTTAGTTCCAAGAAGAGATTCATCTTTATCTGAGAGTTCTTCCAGAGTTGTTAACACTCTCTTGACTGAGTTGGATGGTCTTAATGACCGTAAGGGAATCTTTGTCATTGGTGCTACGAACAGACCAGATATGATTGATCCAGCTATGTTGAGACCTGGAAGATTGGATAAGACCTTGTTCATCGAGTTGCCTAATGCTTCCGAGAGATTGGATATTATGAAGACAGTTATCAACATCAACAAGACTCCATTGCATCCAGAAGTTGACCTCTCTGCTATTGCTCATGATGAGAGATGCAGAAACTTCTCCGGTGCTGATATTTCCTCGTTGATTAGAGAATCTGGTGTGATTGCATTGAAGAAGAAGTTCTTCCACCAGAAGCCAGTCACTAGTGAAGACCAGGATATGGGAGAAGGCGAAGAAGATCTCATTTATGTTACTAAGGATGATTTCGAAACTGCCTTGAACACAGTCAAGCCATCAGTCAATGACAGAGATCGTGCCAAGTACGAGAGATTGAACAAGAAAATGGGGTGGTCTATGCCTACAGAGAACAATGACTCTGAAAAGGCTGATGTTGAATAATTGTCATGTGATAGAAATCCCCCACCAAATTCATTGATTTTTCCACATAGAGAAAGACGTAGATTTGTTGGGGCCAACAATGGTGTCAGTATACCAGCGATCATTTCCCCAGACTTCTCCCTTGCGCTTCAACAGCTACGACGTCAACACACAATGAACAAGGAAACTATGCCATCCATCATTTACTTGGTCCTGTGGTTCATTCTATTGGTCGACTATTGTGTTGCCATGGATAAGGTGAGTATAACTATTGTTCTTTTGTGCTCCATGCTAACTGGTGGCACCCCCTGAAAGGATATGCAGTACATCAGCCACACAAAACTCTACCTCTATCACGGAGAACCTAAACTAGACCTGTATTACCCAGAGCTACTTCTTGACATTAACTTTGAGTGTGTTCTTGATCAAAAGGATAAGGTTCAAAGACAAGTTGTCATGAGCGTCCGTCCAGCCGCTAAGAAAGATGAGGGTCACGAAAGCACATTTCTTATGAGTGCCGGAGTGGCAAGATACACTGATATCTCAAAATATGTTAACCTTGTAACTCTCAAGATGGTTACTTTGAAGTCTGTTTATGATTTTGAAGTCCATTGCCCTGAAGGCTCTAATCAGAAGGCGGTCTATAATGAAACTGCTTACCAACTGGAAGCGAGTTATGATGACTACAGAAAAACCGTGTTCAAGGAGACTGCTGAGCCAGTATTCAAGGGAACAATTGAGGGACTTTCAGGCAGTGGAAGATCTCTTTGTGGAATTTGGCTTATTACTATGCAATTCTACTTAAACATAATTCTTATCGGTACATGATAGGTATACACCTAACGATGCCAATCACTAGTATTTTTTTACTCTTATAATGAAAACAGCTACGTAACCA
Source organism: Petasospora easanensis (assembly GCA_030580135.1). NCBI lineage: Eukaryota > Fungi > Ascomycota > Saccharomycetes > Phaffomycetales > Wickerhamomycetaceae > Petasospora > Petasospora easanensis. The sequence goes on along the minus strand of JAKTSI010000002.1, from coordinate 347,697 downwards.
GATGTAGGGCAAAAAAAAAAAGAGAACTTAGCAAATGACATATCTTTTCCGAATAGTATACAAGCCATGATCTAGATTTGGCTTCACTTCATAGTGATTACTTTTTCACAATCTTAACATCACCATTCTCCTCCATGATCATAGTCTTCACCATCATGTAATGTTGTTTCAACTTCTCATTATCTGGGAACAATGACAAACCTCTCTCAATATCGGTCTTAGCATCGTCAAATCTTCCCATCTGAATCAAAGGTACTGCATGTCTAAGGAAGTTCTCTGGGGAGTTCTGCTGCATTTGCAAGAGCACTTCAGAGTCAGCACTTGCCTCTGCGTACTTCTTGCACATCATATAAGCATCACAACGGGCCTGTAAGAGGTTTGTGAGTTCCTGTAATTGAAGACCAAATGCCTCCCATCTTGTTCTGCGTGATGCCATGTCGATGGCGAGGGTGAATTGCTTAACGGCGTCTGGGAAGTTCTTCTTCTGCATGGATTGCACACCGGATGTGGCGAGCTTTTGGATAAGAGGGCCAAGAGCCTTGTTTGGTTCTGGAGACTCTGGGATTTCAGAGTTTGAGGACACAAGGTCTTTGGAGAGTCTATTGAGCTGTTCAACTTCATACACGAGCTCAAGATCTGTCTCGTCGATGGCGGACACGGCTTTTGTGACTGGGTCGTAGCTGATCGACATTGTGGCTGTGTGTGTGAATGTGTGTAGTAGAACAAGTCGGTCGTTGCGGTGGAATCAAAGGAAAAAGAGACAGAAACGATGTCGTGTCGTGAATATTCGCTCGCCCAGAGAACAAAAATGACATAAATAGCCGGATAAAGAAAGTTTCCGTTTTAGGAATACATGACTTTTGGCATTTTCGCGGCATTTTGCACTTCAAACTCTTTAACACTAACATCTCCAGATATTCGATGCTAAGAGTATAGTAATGGCACAAAGTGGTGAGTTCTAGTGAATCGTTTAATCAGATGGTATCTTTGTCTAACACAGTTTCAGCTTTTCAAGCTCTCCAAACGGATGGAGACATCCCGATGTATCAGGTAAACACATCTGATGAAGATGAGCTCGATACACCGGTGATACCTATAACTCCACTAGAAACTGTGGAATCAACACCTGTACCCGTTTCTTTTAACATTCCTGTTCAGCTACGACAGCAGGAGTCAAAATACGTTTGTTCCAACTTCACACCCAATGATGACAACACAATCTTCAATGACAAATACGTCATCTTTGGCCTTAAGACCAATGAGTTCCTTCTCCTCAGAGGTCAGTTCACTCTTGAGGTTCAAAGAGGAGCTATTGATATTAATGGAGTTATTTATCACTCGTCAACTTCACCAATGACGTTTCTCAACCCAATATCGAACGCACTCCCAGCGATAACGGCAACACAAGTCACGGACTCATCAAAGCTTAAGAATGAAGAGACACGGGAGAACGAACATCTCTTTGTTCCAGGATACAAATCCGTAATCAAGGTATCGAGTCTTTCAACTGGACTGGAAACTGTGGGACGTATTTGTCCTCAAGTTAAGAACCTATTCTGGAACTCCAATAACCTCAATGGAGATGACCTTAAATCGATGACAGAGTTCGAAGAAGCATTCCTTGGTTATACATTCTTTCCAATTGTGAAACCAGATAACACAGTATCAGTACTAAAGACGAAAGACTGGATTTCAGAGTTGACAAGATTAGCGGCTCTCTATGATTCAAACCATTTGCTTAAAGTTGTCGTTATTGGAGGTAAGAACTCAGGAAAGTCCACATTCTTACGTCTTCTTCTCCAGCATCTCTTTGGTGTGACCCAACAGCTTCCTATTCATTTACTGGATTTGGATCCAGGCCAGGCAGAATACTCTAAACCTGATTGCATTTCATTGAGTAAACTGACTGAATTCCAATTTGGAAACCATTTGTCATTGACTTCGCCAGATGAGCAAATCAATCACTACATCGGCTATTCATCACCAAAGGATCAGCCTAAGAGATATGAGGATCTTGTAAACAATCTGATACAGAAATATGAGAACGACGGTATCCCAAAGCATGAGAGTATATTGGTGAATACACCTGGTTGGATCAAGGGCTATGGATCTGCTCTGACGAAGAGACTGATTGAGAGACTGAAGCCGACTCATGTTGTCTACTTGAACTCAGGAACTTCTGAACTTGAAGACTTATCTATTGCTCGAGTGACAGAAGTTATGCCATTGATGGGTATGTTCAACAGTTCTGTATCAAAGTTCTCGTCAGCACAGCTCAGGGTATTGAAATTGCTGGGATACTTCCACAAGAGAACCAACTTCCATTTCGACTTTGAACCATTGGTTTTCACTCCGCCATTACAAGTCAGCTATGGAGGATCTGGTGTTCGTGCTTTCAGTATCCTGGGAGAGTCCACTATCACCTCTGAGAGTTTCAAGGATGCTATTGAAGCTACTGTGGTTGCCGTATGCACAATCAAGGAGTCTTCTCTTTTTTCCATTACTGGAGATAATAACTCCATCGAGATCATTAACTCCAATGATTTCCAGAAACTTACGCATGAAATAACTTTCAAATCACTTGCATTGGTCCACTCAGTGGACAAGACACAAAAACTTATCAACCTCTATACTCCAGATTTTGAGGACCTTTCCAAGGATCAAGGATACGAGTACGTCCTCGTCAGGGGAAGTACAGAGGTTCCTATCTGGGAACTGGCGTGTAATGACATTACGAAGTCATTCGACAAAGCGTCTCTTCCATACATTAGTTTTGAGAAGTTGACAGGCTATGATAAGGCATGGAAAGTACGGAAGAACGTTCAAAGACGCGGTCAACAATGAATGAGCTACAGAATACGTGTCTGAATATTCTTGAGGAAACTCGGTCGTAGAAGTATTAAGTGAGGTCTCAACCATATTATCCATGTAATTACAAAATTAACGTTATGCCTAACTGGCTTCGTCGACTGTCTTGGAACGACGACGATCCCTTCTCTCTTTACGATGCTTCTCCAGCAAACTCTCACGGTTCAAAACTCCAGAAATGACACCAGAACTGGAAATAGAACCTCTGGTCTTAGCCTTCTCCTTCTCAGCCGTTTCTTTACTATCTCCGTGTCTTTGTCTTGACCCTTCTTTAGCCCAAAACTCGTCACGATAGAGTTCCCAAGCTTCTCTGATTTCAGCATTAAAAGCTCTTGGATTCATCATTAGTTTCACATCTGTTGGACCCACTCTCGGTTGTGCTCTCATTTCCATGCCTCGTAGTGTATCACTCACCCATACCATCAATCCAAGCCTTTGAAGTGGTCCTGTGTGGTAAAGGCACCACTGGCATGATTCAACGTAGTTTCGGAGTAATGCTCTGGCTAGATCTGCAAGTTTATCACTCAGTGGCTCCTTAAACTTGACAAGACGTAAGTTGAGTTGTCTTAACCCCTTATTTGTAGACACAAAGAATCTTCTTGGAATCACGATTGTGCGTCTGTACTCTCCTGACAAGTGGAACAAAGAGAGAGTAACAAGGATGAAGAATGCAAGGAACTTCAAGAGAACAGGTGGGAAGGGTCCTTGAGTATCAGCATATAGCGAATAAAGAGTGAATGCTTCTAATCCAGCAAGCGCAGACAAGAAGAATGTGAACCTGTTTCGGAGAGTTCTCTGCTCTTGTAACTGCTCTCTTAATGACTGTTCCAAAATGAGCAAATTTCTAAAGATCTTAGTAGCATGTGGATATCTACTATCTCTCTGTGCACTGTGCGATCTCAAACTTCTGTTGGTACTTCTCTCTGTGGCGTCTGAGCGTCTTCTCTTGCTGGAAGTACGTGGTTTGCGGGGCTTCTTCTCCTGAGCCTCCCTAGAAAAGTCACTGCGGTCTCTACTTGTGAATCCACTGTTCTGAGATGCAACATCCGAGTCTGAATATAGGGCAGAGTCTTCATCCCGTGAATTTAAAGGTGTGAGCTCGTCGATAGCAAGTAGGAGAGGAGACGGCTGCTGTGACGGTGTTGAGGAACGCTCACTTCGTGTGTTGTAAGCTGATAATGAGGGTGATTTGGGGTTCAAACCCGATTTAGAAGATTTGGGTGACGCTGGAGGTGACTCTGGAGATTCTTCAGCTGTGGATCTGGGTGGTGTACTAGGCGTTAGTCGACATTCTGGGGTATTCTCCACCATGTTGGGCTATGTTGATGTACGAGGTTGACTTTCTGGTTGGGCTTCTGATATGGGGGAAAAAGAGAGAGATTACAAAATGCAGTGATTAATATGCAAAACCAGTGTAGAGACTCGACGGAGAAGTAGTGTAAAGGAGTTCTCTTCGCCTCTTAATCTCAGCGGCGTTCACCGAAGTTTCACCCCAACAACCTCCCCGTAAAAAATCGCAGGCGTTGAGTCTCCGCGAAAAGTTGATGGAGTCACCAGAGTCTACGAGAGGCCGCTTAACATGCAAAATTCTGATTTTAAAATTAAACAACTCTCTGTAAGCTCTTAACATGCCAGAGATTCCTTCTTTAAGTAGTTCGCAAGCATTCCAACCATCGAACGTTCGCTCTCTCCGAGTGGTAGCTTGGCTGTCTTATCTTGGTCCAAGTCGAGAACACTGCTTCCCTCCTTCACCTGTGACTCTGCAATCTTCGTAGCAACAACCTTAGACATCAACTTGGTCGCAACTTTGGTCTTGAAGTTGGACTGTGCCATCAATGGAATGTTATCAACCAAGTATCGTAGTTGCTGATCAGGTGTGCTCTTAGCAAATACCACACGGAGGTAACTCTTGTACACGCCCAAACCAATGTTCCAGTCGGTGATATGTGTTCTCTCTGGGAATCTAGCAATGAGAGTCTCCAACTCACGAAGTTTGGAACCATTGTTGATAACAGCAGCTGGAGCAACGGTACTGATCATAGCACGGTGAGCTTCATCGTACTTCTTAGCATCGAGCAATGCACTGGCTTCACTCCAGTGGTCACCAGAGTATCTGTAGTAAAGAGCTCTAGACTCAGACAACAGAGACTGCGGAACTTTCAATCCACTCAGTCTGGCAAATACATTGTCCGATGTGAGCAAGTCAATGTGGGAGGAAATGAGTTCTGTCATAGAGTGTTTGCAAGCGTTATCGTTGTTCAAGTGGGCCAACACAAACACTGCTTCAGTCCAAAGGCCACTGGCTTGCAGTTGTTCGGCAAACAATAACGTCAATCTGTCACCAAACTCAGCATTACCAGCAAAGGTCATCTGTTGTGTAGATCTGACAAGAATTTCGTAAATGTACCATTGAAGTCTGGAGTCAAGGAGGCCGGATGTCTTCAAAGATGAGAAGACATCTGTCATGCTGTATGTGGAATCATTCTTGCAAACGTAGAGTTTGACCAAGTTGAAATATGTGAGGTCCTCTTCAGGAACAGTGGATGACTCCGACTTGACAAACGATGATAGCAGCTCGGACAAAGAATCGTTCAAATCGCCGTAGAATAGCAACAAACCAAGCTTGGCCTTCCACGACAAATTCTTCATGACTGGAACACTAGCACTTGTGGTCAATACATCACCCTTGAGCAAGTGATAAATCTTGACAATACCCTCTGGGATGGTTTGCAAAACAGCATTCTTCTTCCACTCTGCAAGTTGTTTCTCGGCACCATATCTCACACTTGGATCATTTGAACCCAACAGAGAAATCAAGACGGCAAGATGTGGATTATTAGTCTTGATGGCGTTCTTGGCGGCGCTGGCAACATCGAAAGAGGCAAGCAACAAGAATATCTGTTCAAATGGATCAGAAACACCTTCTAACTTGTCATCAATCTCTGGCTGGATCTCCTTCTTTATCCAAGAAATGAGTCGTTCGCGGCGTTGGATTTCCAGCACACGGTTAACAACATCAAGATCAGAAATATCATTCAATGCAGAGTTCACATTGTTATCAAACAAGACAGATGCAAGCTCCCAAACAGTGTGTTCAAAAGATGAAGCTTCGACGCCCAATGAATCCTTGACAAGTTTGAAGTTAAGCTGGTCGTTCTTGGCAACGTGTGGGTATCCGTTCTTTCTCTCAACAATTGTGGAAGCAGTGATGTGCTGAAGGAAGACGTAGCTGTTCAGAGTAGCGTCATAGCTCAATGGCTTGGTTGCAATATGAGACGGTGTTTTCGTTGTTTGAACCAAAACATTATTCAAAGAGGAGAAGCCACCAAACGAGTAGCCATCCAACTTCAACTCCTTCTTGATAGCGTTCCTTGACTTAACAACCTTCTCAAAATCACCAAACAGCAACTTATCCAAATCACCAGGTGTCAGTGCCTTGGAAAATGGGGCATCATGGATAGTTGTAGTCTTCAAGTTTGTGTTAGCAAATGCGGAGTCAAAACGGGCAGAAATAGCAAGTTGGAGGTCCCAATCATCCGAGACGGCAAGCTTCGGATCAGCATCTAATATGTCAAAATCTGCGTCATCAACGTTCTCTGGCTCGAATTGTCTCTCAACAATACCGTAGTCCTCGTCCAAAAAAGATTCATCGCCATTCTTGATAAGTCCAAGAGGAACATCAGCATCATCAACAATATCATCCTCGCTGTCCATTTCAGTTAAGATATTCTCAGAGACAACAGGGAGAGTAGTTTCAGTTTCGACGCGTTGACGGGTTTGTTCGTAGATGTCCTCGGTGATGAAGCTTCCAGGCATGAATGAGGTTGTGTCAAAATCAAAAGTGTTGTCCTGTTTCTGCTTCTTGTAGAAGAAAGTGTCTTCAGTTGGATTGTTGGTCTTTCTGAATGTAGAGCTCGGGCGTTTGATCTCAGTCTTCAATGAGGGATTGCTCGCAGAGCTCTGAGCTGGTGCTGGTGATGGAGATGCAGCCTTCTTCACTTTCTCGAGCTCTTCATCGACATCGACAACAGCGTCATCCTCATCAACCAGACCCCAAATACTGAAATGTTTCACTCTGAAAGTCCAAGATCCATTGATGCGATCGTAAGAGATGAACTCCATGTCTTTCAAGCTCTTCAATCTTTGGACGAAGAGTCTGTATTCCAAATCCTTTGCTGATGGCTCAGATGAATGAGATTTAGCCTTACTGATTGGGAACACCTTGTCCAAATTGATAGTGGCTGGAACATTAAGACCAGTTCCCAAAGGAACAGATCCGTTTGGATACACCTCTACTGTACCTCTCTTGGCAAATCTAACAATCTTTCCAAACAAGTTTCCTGCAAGATCTCCCCAAAGGCCAGACAAGTCAACAGGAAGCTCAAAGTTGATAGCACCATAACCAATCCTTCCAATAGTGAATCCAGGAATATCAGCAAGTTGTCTCAATGGGAGGCCCTGTAGCTCTTCGATCGATGGTGAGCACCAATATCCGTCATGGTTGTCGGCTGCTGGTGCAAGGGTTTCATCTTCTTGTGTTTCTGGCTCTGCTCTTGGGGTCTCTGGAACAGCAACCTCTTCTGTATGTGTAGTACCATTAATGCCGTTTCCATTGACGCTCTCAGCAGTCTCCTTGATAGTCAAAACATCTTCCTCTTCACGACCAAGAATTCTCATCTTTCTAGCACCACCAGTCTGTCCAAATATCTTGAGCTTTCTTGCCTCTGTTCTTGTTGGATCGACCTTGAGCTTCAAGTAATCTGTGGCTGTTGCTCTTGGTGCTCTAACGGATCTTGTGGTGAGTGTTCCAGATGCAAATGACTTGAACAGGTGTGGCTTTGCAGATCTTGGTGTTCCTCTTTCTGTTGTATGGGTTGATTGGATAAGATCTTTCTTTGGGGAGAACAATCCTTCAGAGTTGTAGATACCTTGGGAGTTCATTGTACTGAATCTTGAACCAAGCTTCTCCATGAGGGACGATCTAGCAACTGTAACGGTTGGAATCAAAGATGAGGAGGATGCGTTAGAAAGACTTCTCTTGCGGTTAGCAGAAGTTGTATCTATCGTCTTCTTGGTGGAGTCTGTGAGTGACTTTGGAAGATCCTTGAAGTTGTACTGCTTCATTGGGGTGGCATTCATCATTGGGTTGAATGTTGGATTTGTGTTTGAGCCGTTACCAAATAATGTATTTGTTGGCTGAGTAGCAGTAGAATTGCCAAAAAGACCTCCTGTTTGCTGTAATTGGGTGCTTGCAGCTCCGAACAACGATGGTTTTGGTGCTGTTGTTGTGTTTGAGCCAAATAGTGATGGCTTGGCAGCATTGTTATTATTGCCGAATAAACCTCCACTTGGAGCCGGAGAAGATGTAGCACTGTTACCAAATAATCCACCGCTTGAAGTGTTGGCAGAGTTGTTGTTACCAAAGAGTCCGCCTGTTGGAGTGGATGATGCAGCATTATTGGTAGCGCTGTTTCCAAAGAGACCGCCTGTTGGGGCTGCTGGTTTGCTGCCAAAGAGGCCTCCTCCTTGTGTTTGTTGTGTGGCATTGTTACCAAACAAACCTCCGGGACTCTGATTATTTGCACTGTTTCCAAAAAGACTGCCGGATGATGTGTTGGCAGCGTTGTTGTTGGTGTTGTTGCTTGCACCGAAGCTAAATCCTGATGAGCCTGTTGTTGCCGGCTTCGCTCCGAAGAGGCCACCGCTGCTGGCTGTATTTGTCGATGCCCCAAAAGGTGAGCTTGTGTTACTAGCACCAAACATGGTAGCCGATATATGTAGAGAATGTGCTGTGTGTAGTCAAAGGATGTTGGAATGAGCCTAGTGTGTAAGGGATCAGACCGCGTGTAAATCTGTGAATATACCACCAATTGGCGGACTTTGAGGGGAGCAAAGGGTGGACAGCGAGTGTTCACAGGTGTCCCAGCTGAATGAGACAGTCAGGTTACTCGTTTGATAAGGAGTAGCTGTTGACGCTCTTTGAATAGTTCTAAAGAAACAAACGTAAACAAGCGCTGGGAAACGATTTTTTCTCGAAACGATCCGAGGACGTTACGTAAGCGATGTGTGTTGCCCCGACGACATTTTTTTTTTTTTTAATTTATTTTCGCGGGCCTGGCACAAAATTTTCAGACTGTGCACTTGGAAGCTCATCTCTCTAAGGCTGCCATCTCCAAAATCCCAACCACAGTCCACGAGGGAAACAGGAAGCAATGGATATCTCCAAACCGGTCGGTTCCGAGATTGTCTCTGTGGACTTCGGAGTCTTGTCTTCGGACGAGATCCGCAAGTTGTCCGCTAAGCAGGTTACCAATCCTACCGTCTTTGATAACCTCGGTCACCCAATCTCTGGTGGTCTCTACGACCTTGCACTCGGTGCATTCCTCAAGAACTTGTGTGCCACATGTGGTCTCGATGATAAGTTCTGTCCTGGTCACCAAGGTCACATTGAATTGCCAATCCCAGTCTACAATCCGCTCTTCTTTAACCAGCTCTACATCTTCTTGAGAAGTTCATGTCTCTACTGTCACAAGTTCAGACTCAAAGCTCTTGAAGTTCACCGTTACTCTTGCAAATTGAGACTCATACAGTACGGCTTGCTTTTGGAGCTTGCTGAGCTCGATAACATGAGTCTTGACTTTGAGATCGATGATGATGAGGCCGAAGAGGATGATGGATTCAACCACAAGCAGGGTGATCCAAAGCTCGAGAGGGAGCTCATCGAGAGACGTGAAGAGTTTGTTAACACCGCAATTGCCAAGGCTCTCAGTGAAGGAAGAACCAGCGAGTACGGTGTTCAGACCGCCTCTGTCTTTGAAGAGCGTAAGGCTGTCATTCACGAGTTCTACAAGAAGCTCCTTGCTAGAAAGAAGTGTGACAACTGTTCCATGTTCTCTCCAACCTTCAGAAAGGATGGTTTCACAAAGATCTTCGAGAACCCACTTCCAGAGAAGCAGGAGATCAACAACAGAGTCAAGGGTCAGTCTCGTCAGAGTATGATCAGAGAAGGTAAGGTTGATGAATCTCCTTCCAAGCAGAACACTGCCAGAGGCTCCAAGTACGTCCTCAGTACAGAAGTCAGAAACATCATGCGTGCTGTATTCAAGAGAGAGCACAACATCATCACATGCCTCTTCAACTCGAGACCAAAATCCACCACACGCATTTCCGCCGACATCTTCTTCCTCCAGGCCGTTGTTGTTCCACCAACAAGATTCAGACTTCCTTCCAAGCTTGGTGAGGAGGTCCACGAGAACTCTCAGAACGAGCTTCTTTCTAAGGTTCTCAACACTTCTTTGACTATCAGAGACTTGAATGATCAGATCTCTACCGTTGAGAAGGATAAGATCACAGCAGAGGACAGAAAGATTCTCTTTAACAGACTCATGAACGCCTTTGTCACTATCCAGAACGATGTCAATGCCTTCATCGATTCCACTAAGAACCAGGATGCCAATGCTGCTCGTACTGCTGCTCCAGGTATCAAGCAGGCTTTGGAAAAGAAGGAAGGTTTGTTCAGAAAGCACATGATGGGTAAGCGTGTTAACTACGCTGCTCGTTCTGTTATTTCTCCAGATCCAAACATCGAGACCAACGAGATTGGTGTTCCACCAGTCTTCGCTAAGAAGTTGACATACCCTGAGCCAGTCACTGCTCATAACGCTTCTGAGCTTCGTCAGGCCATCATCAACGGTCCAGACAAGTGGCCAGGTGCTATCCAGATTCAGAACGAGGATGGTTCTTTGATCTCCTTGATCGGCATGACTTTGGATCAGCGTAAAGCTCTTGCCAACCAGATCTTGACTCCATCAGGTAACGCCCCACATGTTCTCAACAAGAAGGTCTACCGTCACATCAAGAACAACGATATCGTCATCATGAACCGTCAGCCAACTCTGCATAAGGCCTCTATGATGGGTCACAAGGTTAGAGTTCTTCCAGGTGAGAAGACTTTGAGATTGCATTATGCCAACACCAACGCATACAATGCCGATTTCGATGGTGATGAGATGAACATGCATTTCCCACAGAACGAGAACGCTAGAGCTGAAGCTATGAACTTGGCTAACACTGACTCTCAGTACTTGACTCCAACTTCCGGTTCACCATTGAGAGGTTTGATTCAGGATCACATTTCTGCCGGTGTCTGGATTACAAACAAGGACTCCTTCTTCACAAGAGAGGAGTACCAGCAGTACATCTACAGTTGTATCCGCCCTGAGGACGGTCACTCCACCAGATCCAAGATCATTACTGTTCCACCTGCTGTCTTCAAGCCAGTTCCAATGTGGACCGGTAAGCAGATCATCACCACTGTTTTGTTGAACATCACACCAGCTGATAAGCCAGGTATCAACTTGCTCTCCAAGAACAAGATCAAAAACGAGTACTGGGGCAAGGGCTCTAAGGAGAACCAGGTCCTCTTCCGTAACGGTGAGTTGCTCTGTGGTATCTTGGATAAGTCTCAGTACGGTGCTTCCGAGTACGGTATTGTCCACTCTTTGCATGAGGTTTACGGTCCTGCTGTTGCCGGTAAGGCTCTCTCTGTCCTTGGTCGTCTTTTCACCATCTACATTCAGAGTACTGCCTTCACTTGTGGTATGGACGATTTGCGTCTTACCTCTGAGGGTAACCAGTGGAGATCTGAGATCTTGTTGACTTCTGTTGATGTTGGTCGTCTTGCTGCTGCTGAGGTCACCAACTTGGAGTCTGACGTTAAGAACAACGACCCAGAGTTTTTGAGAAGATTGGAGGAAGTTTACCGTGATGACAACAAGTCCGGTATTCTTGATGCCGTCACTCAGTCTAAGGTCAACGCTATCACCTCTCAGGTTGTTTCCAAGTGTGTTCCAGATGGTACTATGAAGAGATTCCCATACAACTCTATGCAGGCTATGGCTCTTTCCGGTGCTAAAGGTTCCAACGTTAACGTTTCCCAGATTATGTGTTTGCTCGGTCAGCAGGCTTTGGAAGGTCGTCGTGTCCCAGTTATGGTCAGTGGTAAGACTTTGCCATCTTTCAAGCCATACGAGACTGATGCAAGAGCTGGTGGTTACATCAAGGGTCGTTTCTACTCTGGTATTAGACCACAGGAGTACTACTTCCATTGTATGGCCGGTCGTGAAGGTTTGATTGATACTGCCGTCAAGACATCCAGATCTGGTTACTTGCAGCGTTGTTTGACTAAGCAGTTGGAGGGTGTTCACGTCTCTTACGACAACACTGTCAGAGATGGTGATGGTACTTTGATCCAGTTCCTCTACGGTGGTGATGCTATTGATGTTACTAAGGAGTCTCACATGAACCAGTTCAAGTTCTGTATTGACAACTACGATGCTATGCTTTCTAAGTACAACCCAGGTGATTTGATTGAGCACTTGGATACTGAGGCTGCTTCTAAGTACTCCAAGAAGGTGAAGAAGGCTATGAAGAAGAACCAGGAATCCATCAAGTACGACCCTGTTCTTTCTGTCTATAACCCAGCTAAGTACTTGGGTTCTGTTTCTGAGAAGTTCGACGCCAAGTTGGATGAGTTCGTTAACAGCAGTCCAGAGTTGCTTGAGAAGGCTGGTATTTCTGACAAGAAGTTCCGTGCTTTGATGCAGCTCAAGTACATGCGTTCTTTGATTAACCCAGGTGAATCTGTTGGTATCATTGCTTCGCAGTCCATTGGTGAGCCATCTACTCAGATGACATTGAACACTTTCCACTTTGCCGGTCACGGTGCTGCTAACGTTACCTTGGGTATTCCACGTATGAGAGAAATTATTATGACTGCTTCTGCTGCTATTAAGACACCACAGATGACATTGCCAATCCGTGATGAGGTTGATGATGACATGGCCGATGCCTTCTGTCGTTCCGTCCAGAAGGTTGTCTTCTCCGAGCTTGTCGATTATGTTAGCGTTACTGAAACTTCTGGTGATTCTGAACAGGCTTCTCGTTGTTACGATATCAACTTCAACTTCTTTGAGAGTGATCAGTACTACCAGGAGTACGATGTGTCTAAGGAGATGCTTGAGCACACTCTTACTGACAGATTCTTGAAGACTCTTGAGGCTGCCATTACCAAGGAGGTCAGAAAGCAGAGAAAGCCAAACTCCGAGTCCTTGCCTGAGGTTGGTAAGGCTGTTCCAAAGTCCCAGTCTCAGATTACTTCTGATGACCGTGTTGCTTCTAAGGCTGGTGACGACGACGAGGATGCTGATGACGAGAAGCAGCGTTCTAAGGGCAAGCAGTCTGTTTCCTACGATGAGCCAGATGATGATGAGATTGAAACAATGAGAAAGGCTGAGAAGTCTGATGAGGAGATGAACTCTGACTCTGACAGCGACTCCGACAGTGACTCTGACAGTGATTCTGACTCTGAGGACGATGTCAAGAGAAACACTTCTATAACTGCCTTCTCCAGTGAGTTGTCTAAGTCTGCTCGTAACCGTCAGTCCGCTGTTCTCGGTGCTCACAACTTGATCACCAAGTTCAACTTCGATGATGAGAATGGTCAGTGGTGTCACGTTAGACTTGAGCTTCCAGCTGAGACTCAGAAGCTTTTGATGGTTAACATTGTTGAGGATGTCTGTCGTCGTGTCGTTGTCAAGGAGGTTCCACGTATTGGTCGTTGTTTGCACCCACAGCCAGAGAATGGTAAGCGTGTTTTGACTACCGAGGGTGTTAACTTCCAGGCTATGTGGGATCAGGATGACTTCATTGATGTCAACGGTATCACTTCTAACGATGTTGCTGCTGTCTTGAGAACATACGGTGTTGAAGCTGCTAGAAACACCATTGTCAATGAAATCCAGAACGTTTTCGGTCGTTATGCCATTACCGTCAGTTCTCGTCACTTGGATTTGATTGGTGATATGATGACAAGAGAAGGTACTTACTTGGCCTTCAACCGTCAGGGTATCGACTCTTCTACTTCCTCTTTCATGAAGATGTCCTACGAGACCACATGTCAGTTCTTGACTAAGGCTGTCTTGGATGGTGATCGTGAGAAGTTGGAGAGTCCTTCTGCTCGTATTGTGTTGGGTAAGTTGTCTGGTGTCGGTACTGGGTCCTTCGATCTTTTGGCACAGATGCCAGCTGATGCTTGAATTTTGTCATGGTGCGGTAAAACTTAGGGGGATGGTATAAAAATTCTTGTACATTAATGTAATTCACGTCATATATAATAGCTTGTGCCTGTAGAAATCATGAACCTAGCACCAGTGGGTTGAACCTCGGGGCTCACGTCGAAGAGATCCCATTTTTATGTTGAGAGAGGGCAACCATCGGACAGCTGCTTGGATGTTCCGCTCACCTCCGCCAGATTAGTTGGGAATTTAATATAAACTGTTAAGTAGTGTTGATAAATGACAAATGTCAAATACACAAGTCCAGGAAGAAGCTTAGAGTTCAATTTAATAGGGTCATCAGCGGTACAACGTTCTTGACGTGAGTTGGAAGGTGATCTGGAGGTCCTGAGGTTGGCTATACATCTCTTGTCTCTTGTCCCACACGGCGCTTACAAGCCCATTATCAGAGACATAGGAACAAGCTAGTAAATGCAGATACTGAAGAAGTTGGTGATATTTATATCAAGAGATCTCTCATCCATCTACTTTTACAGCCACCGCATCACATACAAGGAGAACATCCTCTCTTCCACCTAAGTTCAGGTCTGAGACATGGGAGCACTGTGGTCCCAGATTAGGCCCACCTTGCCTACTATCAACTCCAAAATTCACATTCATTATCCATATATTATAAAAGTCTGAACGAGTGCATATGTGAACAAATACAACGTCTTAGTCTGTATAGATTGAGACCCGACTAGGAAGAAGCAAAGCGCCAGAGAAAACATTTCTGTGCATAACAGCCTGATGGACATTTGCGGATTCAGCTGCCATTTCATTGCCCTTTCCCTTCTGTTTAAGACCCTTCTGTTTAAGATTCAAGGTAACGGATGCGTCAACATCACCAACTCTCATGACCACCATAAAGTTGCTCATACTCCTCAAGTATTCCAAACCACTCTTTGCTTCAGGGGTGGGGTTTGCCTGTGTCTCAGGGTAAGCCTTTGTGTAGATACAAGGATGTGCCAGTGAACTTGAATGTGCCCTTGTAGTGACAGTGGTGGTAACACCTGATGATCCAGTATCGGACTTTGATGAGCCTGACGATGGGGAAGTGGTGGTGGTGACAGCAGAACCGCAGGCTAAGGCATGAGGAGTATTTTGATCTAACCAGATAGACACAACAAAATTGAAAGTGGTGGATGGAACTGCAGTAAACAACATCTTAAACGAGATCTGGGTACTTGTTTCTGAACTCTTGACAACATCCGAAACAGAGAGTTTGATTTCTTCTCTTTTGGCCTCACTATAACCGTTTGGTGCTGCAGGAACCGTTGTGGGACACTTGAACAAATCGGGCGGAGCTGTGGCACCGGTTGGGGTTGCACTCGTTATGACACTTGAGATGTATATAGGTAATCTTGTCTGGGGTTTTGTGGAGCTTCTTTCAAGGAGCATCAGAACGCCAGTCAAGAAGAACAATGCCCAGCCAGCCCAACTGACACCAATACTACCCTTTTTCAAGTTGCAGTCCTTCGAGAGTGTTGAAACAATGCTTGTGGTATCGAATAGCTCTGAACTCAAAGAGGTAATGTTGGATATAATAATGTTGTCGTTGTAATTGAGTTCATCCATGATGGTATCAACAGCGGAAATGAAGGACTCCACGCGAGTTCTGTTTGAGTCTCCCAACAGATCCTCCATATCACCGAGGTTAGCAAGTACAGTGTCGTTAAAGGAGTATACCAGTCCATAGCTACTTTCAAGTCTTTCCAACAAAGAACTTCCAGAGTACTGCGAGAGCAGATCATCGCCATTAGAGCAACTCCATGAGCGATACTTGATGGTGTACCAGATAGCGGTTCCAAGCCAGAGCCCGAACTGAGCCAGTTCACTCACTATACTGGTTCTTGTAAAGAACTTAGCGGAAGTGTCAGAGTTTGAGCCAGTAAGCGAGTCCCAGAAGAAAAGAATTGCATGGGATAAAGGAGTCCAGGTGGAAGCAATCAATGCCATAATGTTAACTCCACTTGTCCCTGTGAGATCAACAGTGTCTCCGCTGGAATCAGAGTCAGAATCAGTTGATGAGTTAAGAAGCGAAGTGATCTTACCACTAAGCCCAAGAAGAGTTATAGCACATGCTATCTGGAGGATTCTGCAGACGGCAGCCCAGAAATAGTAGGTCTTCATTTTCCCCCAAAGCCATTTGAAATTGGTAATAACGTCTTCCTTGACTTCCGCAAATGATTGATCCTCCACGTCATTAAATCCGCCTCCACCATCTTGGCTTCGAAGTACATTAGGGCTTGTAGCTTCAAGTTGGGCAGATTCAACGTGCTGGTTGCTGGCCTCTATATGTTCAGCACCTTCGTCAGAGCTTGGGGATTCTGTTTTTGCCTCTGTACTACTCATTGCTGATGCTGATGGGAAAGCCCATGTCTTGGTATCTGATCAAGGGCAATGGAACGATTTTAATACCTCTCAGGAAACATAGTGATGTGTCCCTTGTTGGCCTGTCATTCCTTGCATCTGTGGTGTAATTGGCCTTGTTGTGTGTGGAGTCGCTGTACGTTTTTGTATCAGGGGCGCCTTGTTATGCAGGTCAAGTTTGCCCCTTTGTGCCACATCTGAAGACTCCGGCCGCTCAGATCCGAACAGTTGTTTCTATCTGAATCACGAGGAATGCTGGGCCAAAGCTGGAATTTGCTATGTGCTATGGCCATTTAGACCTGTTCTATGAGAAAGCGGCTCATCATGTTGGTGTTACTGGTTAAATGCGGGACCGTTAAACCTACAAACAGCCCGCATTATCTCACGTCCATCATACTCTCCACCAGCCAATTTTTCACGAAACATTCGCAATGTTGTCCACTCCAGAACTGTAGAAACTTCACACGATGTTGCTGATGACCAGATCTCAACACTTCTGGTGCTTGTTCGTCTTGAGGATCCGAAGGCAGCCCTTGTTCTGCAGGTTGGCTATCTCCCCCTCTGATCTGGGGACTAGTCCTTGTACTACTGGGGAGTTGTGATCTCTGATGATAGGGCTTTCTTTTGATTAATCTCATATTTGTAGTATACCACAAGTACATCTGGAATGATAACGGTACTGAAGGCTACATGAGTCTTTTGGTGTATCTACCGGGTATCAGCGTGTCATGTGATCCATTGCACCTCACAATTCAAATCCATGCGACTTCAAGATCTCCCACAATGGAGTGTTATCAGCAGGTGGCAAAACTCTGTAGTATTCTTTGACTTGCTCTGTCAAGTGTTGCTTGATGTACCGATCAGCTACCACCTTTCCAGATTTGCGGAGCTGGAAGACAATGTGCTTATCAGGAAGATGGCTGACTCCACAGATCTTGCACCATGATTTGGGTTCTATCAAAGACTTCTGGTGATTTCCATAGAGATATCTCTCATACTCTGGTACATAGGTGCTGGTATGTTCACTTGGAATCTGATTAGACAAAATCCGGATCTGCGGTCTGAATGCCTTAAGATCATCAATTTTCGGTTTCTTCAGACATCCACCTAAGTAGTCTTCAGCTTTCCTCTTGGTGTACTGTCGATCAGTTGACAGTTGAAACCTTTGAACTTTCTCCTGAGTTCTCTTAGTAGTTTCAACATTAACAACCCTACTTCCCTTAATATTCTGGAGATGTAACCGGGTAAGCATCCCCATCTTGAAGTCCTTGTGATGATGCTTGATGATGGATTCTGTGATTAGTTCAGAGCTCTTGATCTTTTCGGCTAACTGAGCAAATGTAAGCGGTTTTGTTTTCCCATTAGCCAAAAGTAACTCTTTGAGTATCTTCTTAAATTTTGCAAGCACGTTTGGCTCAAACTTGTACTCTCCAATCAATACATTGAGAAGCGATAACGTAGTCATCGTTTGGTAAAAGACAATCATCTCTGTACCCTGTGTAGTAAGCTTGTTCTTGAAGTATGCTTCTTCTTGCAGAAAATATCTCATCAATGAAACAAAATCCTTAGAATCCCTCAAAATGTTCTCTATGCGAACTCCATAGTTTGCCAACTCTGCCTGTATACCAACACCACCGTTCTTTGAGATACGTGAAGTGGCAATGTACCGAAGAAGTTCCTGTGGATTCCCATGAGTCTTGGAAGGTAATAATTTGTTATCATAGTATCTTTTCGTCGTTATGGCACTCCTGTAGAGAATGTTTGTGTCTGGGTATTCCTCACATGGAGTTACTTCATCTGTGCACATGAACACATAAATGAGACCCACCTTCTCAATCAAAAAATGAAAAATGAGAGTAGCATAAGCGTGTTTGATCGATGCAAAACATTCATCAATGCTTCTCTGAAGTGCCACTATCTCAGTATGCGTTTCCATCTCAAGCGCCAGAGCCGTATCCTTGATCGTCTTGGCTTTGTCAAGTATACCAGTTGTTGTGTCGGTGATCTCCTCCATAGGCTTCGTCAAGACCTGCTTAGCCAACTCGGATACCATAAGATCCTTCTCGCTTGTAGTCTTGAGAGCATGGACGTATGATGATACATCCAGCAAATCTCCTTTGTCAATCTTAACTCCAAGACTGTCCTTGTTCAACAACACTAACTGGTTCTGCGTCACCAAATCGAAAATCCGCTCAGACTCCTTCTCGAACTCTTCAACAATCACTGTTGAGATACCCAGATGGCCCAGTATAATATCAAGACGTATTCCCTCCATTTGAGCCTCTGTAATAACTTTGTCCCTTGATTTCATACTTCCTTGGGCGGCTGAACCCTGAGCCTGGACAACGGACTGTCTGAAAACTGGAGCACCATTATTTCCAGAATCAACCACATACAGTTGGAGATCACGACCTACTATCGACACTCCTTTTAATGCTGGTGCTTGGACCTGTGATCCCATATCCAGATCTTCTTCTGGATCTTCACCTGGAGTTTGTGTAGCGGCACTCTCTGCTGTAGCATCACCGGCTGTAGCATCACCAGCTTCCATTCTGGATCGATTTCTTGTAGTCATTCCTGAAGAAGTTGTAGCTCTGGTACCTCTTGTACATCTGGTACCTCTGCCGCCACGGGCACTGCCACCATGGGCTCTTCCAGGACCTCTCAGACGACCTCTACCACTCATAATGATGTCTGTGACCAAGTGCTCTCAAAACAACACAGCGGCAAGAACAAAGTCTCAACGTAAGAAAGAAGTGACCGTTGAACGTGGAATATCTAATCAATAAGCTGTAATCTCCTTATTCTGGAACTCTTCTGTGTTAAGACAACAACAAAAGACCCTCAAACCACAAACAAACGCTGAACGAATCTTTACGCTCCCGCGAAAGTTGTGATCATACGCAAGATCAACAACCCTTTGGCAAGCTCTACAATGGAAGAGACCTCCAGAATTACCAATGCAGCATGCGTCATTTAACAATAATATACAAGAACTCAAAAAATCCTCCCTAAAATCACTTGATGTCCAAAATTGGCTTCAAGGACTTGATCAACAACCAGTCCTCCTTTGGAACAGAGTCACGGAAGGCCTGGTCCTTCAAAGTGTCAATAGACTTACGTGTAATGTGAGAGTAAAGAGTATCCTTCTCATCAACGTGACGACCCCAAGTTGGCTGCTGACCAGATGGGTTCTCCAAACGCATAGCAACACCAGCGTTGGTCTGACCCTTCTTCACTTGGTCAACAGACTTGTGGTTCACCTCCAAGGATGCAACCTTACCCAACAAGTACGTCACCTTCTGTTTGGTCTCTGGATCCACCTTAACGGCACAGATTGGAGTACCCATTCTTAGGGAACCCTGGATAACGTCAACACCAATAATCATTGGGTTACGCTTGTTAATGATCTGAAGAGTGTTCAAGACACATGGGAAGATAGCCTCGTTCATGAACTCCTTACGACGCTCCTCGAGAAGCTTCTCCTGGTAGGCTGTGAAGGAATCGAACAAGTGGTAAATGATATCAGCAGAGAAGATCTTAACACCCTGCTCTTCAGCGTACTGCTCGGCTTCCTTGTCAATCTTGACATCGAAACACAGCATAACCGCAAGCTCCTTAGCCTTGTCCAACATGGCAGTGGCCTTCATAACATCACGCTTGTAGACTGGACCCAAACCAACAGACATAACCGGAATCTTCATGTCCTTCAAGAAGTCCAACAAAGCCTCAAGAGAACCCAAAGTAGAAGCCTGGACGGTAACACCACGACCACTGCTATCCACAGAGTCCAACAAGTGTGTCATATCATCCATAACCTCCTCCATGAGATCCTCCTCATCGTCATCCTCGCCAACAACCAACAAACGGGAACCAGCAACAGCCTTCTCCAAGTCGTTAGCAGCAATCTTAACACCAAGAGCGGCCTTGACCTCCTTGTGGTGCATGTACTCGGACTTGATACGCAACTCACGAGATGGTGGCGGTGTCAACAGAGCACGAATATTAGTAGCAATTGGACCGTTCAAACCACATAACACGATACGGTCACCTTCTCTCAAGATACCGTTGTTTAAGATAACATCAATGGTGTAACCGAAACCTTCAACAACCTTAACTTCAAGAATAGTAGCCTCGACCTCAGACAAGTACATCAACTGCTTGGACATTCTCTTCTGTGTCAACTCGAGCAACAACCACAACAAATCTGGAACACCCTCACCGGTAACAGCGGAGGTTGGAACAATGGAGACATACTTGGCCATGTTTCTGTTCTGGAAGTACAACTCAGAGTTCAAACCCTGCTCAGCAAGAGCAACCTTGATCTTAGTATATCTGTCCTCGAACTCCTGCTGGACTGCTCTGGACTGCTTAGCGAAGGAGTCTCTGAAGGAGTTGTTTGGTGTTGTCTGCCAGTCGTAAAGTCTGTCAATCTTGTTCAAAGCAACAATGAATGGAGCCTTTCTGTCACGGAGCAATCTGATAGACTCGATAGTCTGCTGTTCAAGACCGTGCATGATATCAATAACCAAGATAGCAATGTTACAGAGAGAAGAACCACGGGAACGCAAGTTAGTGAAAGACTCGTGACCTGGTGTATCAATAACAAGCAAACCTGGAACATCAAAGGTCTGCTTCTCGTAGGCAGCCATGACAGCAGTCTTCTGCTTGATGGCCTCAATTGGGAAGTAAGTGGCACCAATCTGCTGGGTAATACCACCAGCTTCACCACCCTGGACGTTGGTCTGACGAATCTTATCCAACAACTTGGTCTTACCGGTATCGACGTGACCCAAGATACAACAAATTGGAGAACGGAGATCGGATTGAGCTGGGGCATTCTTCTTACCCTTCTTGGTGAGAGCCTTAGCAGCTTCAGCTTCAGCAGCCTTTCTAGCAGCTTCCTCTTCAGCAGCCTTTCTAGCAGCCTCCTCTTCAGCGGCCTTCTTAGCAGCAGCCTCAGCAGCAGCCTGCTTCTCGGAATCATCCTCAGTAGACTCGAAGTCATCCTCTGGAGTAGCCTCCTCGGTCTCCTCGGCATCCCAGTCATCGGCAACTGGCTCATCATCATCAAGAGCCATCTGTTCCCAATCGTCAACGAGAGCATCCTCATCGTCCTCAGCAGCAGCAGCAGCAGCAGCGGCAGCAGCTCTAGCAGCTTCCTCTTCCTCCTTCTTCTTCTTCTCATCAGACGTTGTGGTTTTCTTCTTCTTAGAGTAGACGATCTTCTTCTTTGGAGCCTCAGTGCCATCCTGGAGACCGGCAACATGAACGTTACCAGCCTGGAGCAAGGCCTCACGACGACGCTCAATGGCTCTCTTCTCTTCCTTCTGCTTCTTGGTCAAGAGCTTACCCTCTGCTTTAAGCTTTTCACGTTTGAGTTTCTCCTTTTCTCTCTTAGCTTCACGGGCAGCTTCCTTAGCAGCGGACTCCTGGGCAAGCTTCTCCTGCTCCTCCTTCTCGAGTCTTTCCTCCTCCTCTTGAAGACGACGCTCCTCTTCCTCGGCCTGCTTCTGCAACTCCAACTGACGTCTCAATGCAGCAAGACCAGCCGGAACCTTCTTACCCTTTGGAGCAGCCTTTGGAGCGGCCTTTGGCTTCTCTTCTTCTGGCTCTGGGGTTTCTGGGGCTGGGGAAGCATCAACAGAGGTTGTGGAATTTTGCTTTTTCTCCTTCTCCTGTGCTTTCTTTCTAGCAGCAAGTTCTTTCTTTCTCTGTTTCTCCTTCTCCTTCTTTTCCTTTTCCTTCTCCTTCTTAGACTTGATCACTGGACCACCTGAGGCCTTTTTCTGTTCCTCCTCTGCCTTCTTAGCAGCCTTCTTGTCTTTGTTCTTCTTCAAAGCGGCCATGAAATCAAAGTCATCTTCAGTGGCCTCTTCAGCAGCGGCAGGACCAGCTTCTGGCTCTTCAGCTGGAGCTGGGGTTCCAAACTCTTCAGCTTCAGGCTGCTCATACTCTTCGTCCCAATAGTCGCCACCTTTCTTTCCTTTCTTGTCCCTGTAGGATATATGTTAGTTTCCAGTATACACCACGCAACGGAGAGAACAAAATTACGTACTTTTTAGCCATTGTGGTGATATCTTAATGGGCTTTGATGACTAGATCAAGTTCGTTTCAACAAGTTCACCTCTTTAACTGTTCACACACCAAAGCTTCTCAACGCGCAACACGACACAATTTCGCGGAAAACTTTTTTTTTTCGGTTTGCGCCACACCATAGAGAAGGATTCTTTGCAAAGTGAGTTGAACACTAATTTCGAAGCATCGACTACGCTGACTTCACAGAGACAACTACACGGGCAAAAATGACGACAGTTGAGAAGATCAAGGCCATCGAAGATGAGATGGCCAAGACCCAGAAGAACAAGGCCACCGAGTACCATTTGGGTCAGCTCAAGGCCAAGCTTGCAAAGTTGAGACGTGAGCTTCTTACACCAACTGGAGGAGGTGGTGGTCCAGGTATTGGTTTCGACGTTGCACGTACGGGTGTGGCTACAGTGGGATTCGTTGGTTTCCCATCGGTGGGTAAATCCACTCTCTTGTCAAAATTGACA
Organism: Petasospora easanensis; assembly: GCA_030580135.1. Taxonomy (NCBI): domain Eukaryota; kingdom Fungi; phylum Ascomycota; class Saccharomycetes; order Phaffomycetales; family Wickerhamomycetaceae; genus Petasospora; species Petasospora easanensis. Next base: position 324,788 of record JAKTSI010000002.1, on the reverse strand, counting down.
GGTACACACTCCGAAGCTGCTGAATATGAGTTCACAACGTTGACCACCGTTCCTGGTATTATCCGTTACAAAGGTGCAAAGATCCAGTTGCTCGATTTGCCAGGTATTATTGAAGGTGCTAAGGATGGTAGAGGTAGAGGTAAGCAGGTTATTGCTGTGGCGAGAACTTGTAACTTGATCTTCATCGTCCTGGATGTGAACAAGCCATTGGCACACAAGCAAATCATTGAGAAGGAATTGGAAGGTTTCGGTATTAGAATCAACAAGGAGCCACCAAACATCTTGATTAAGAAGAAAGACAAGGGTGGTTTGAACATCACAAATACCGTCCCATTGACACATTTGGATAAGGATGGTATCAGAGCCGTCATGTCCGAGTATAAGATTAACTCTGCAGACATTGCCTTCAGATGTGATGCCACAGTTGATGATTTGATTGATACTTTGGAAGCTGCCAACAGAAAATACATTCCAGCCGTTTATGTGTTGAACAAGATTGATTCTTTCTCTATTGAAGAGCTTGACTTGCTTAAGCGTGTTCCAAACGCTGTTCCAATCTCATCCGGTAAGGAGTGGAACTTGGATGAGTTGTTGGAGGTTATGTGGGACAGACTTAACTTGGTTCGTGTTTACACCAAGCCAAAGGGTAAGATGCCGGATTTCTCAGAACCAGTTGTGTTGAGATCTGATCATTGTACAGTGGAGGACTTCTGTAACCAGATTCACAAGTCCCTTGTTGATGATTTCAGAAACGCCGTTGTGTACGGTGCCAGTGTTAAGCACCAGCCTCAGTATGTTGGTCTTTCTCATCAACTTCAGGATGAGGATGTGATTACAATTTTGAAGAAGAACTGATTTTCCCCCCTTGGCATAATCTGGAGATATTGGATTGAGATGGTGACATGTACATACCTTCCCAAGGCAACTCCCAGTTGTATTCTTATAGTTTCTCTATTCAACGCTAATGTCTTACAAAATCAAATGTAGTATGCAAAAACCAAGATGTTCATATATATAGTCAACACAAGAAATCAAGTACTTAATACAACCAATTGAAGTGAAACCAATATCCTTTCAAAAGAAAACCAGAAGAGAGACAAAAAAAACCCAAAAATACTCATACAATTCAAAATCTTTTTCGTAAAAGTTCATCAACACATAGTTCTTTTCAACACTCTTGGACTCTCCAACTCGGCCTCTTCATGATCAGCGATATCAGCCACAGATCTCTTAGTCTTGAGAGTTGGCAAGTGGCCAAACTGTTTCTTTGCCTTGATTGCGATTTGGAACTTGACAAGCTCATTAGCGTAGAATCCCAACTCATCGAAGTCCCTCACGCTTGGTCTGATGGATCTCAAATATGAGAAAGCTTGTGAAATACCACAGTTGTGAGCATCAATAATGTATGAGAGAACAAAAGTGGAGATCATGTTATCGTTTCCGTTGAGTGAAAAGAGAAGAATTCCAGCATGTGGGTCCTTCTGCTGTGCACTGTGAACAAAGTCCAAAAAGTCAAACACGATCTTCTGGAAGTTGATATTTGTCAAAACGGCATTTGAGATCCTGTTCTCAGTCGTGGCAGCGACGTTTGGAGTGAACTTTGTGTTGAATCTCATGAGGCACTCACCTTCATCCTCTGTGAGCTTCTGTACGTTGAAGTTTGGGTCAACGGAGAGACAACAAAAGAGATCTGAGGAGAGATCTTTGAGGTAATAACAACCCTTCTGCGAAGGAAGGATTCCCACGATGTATTTGATGTTGTTTGTAGAGAGGAAATCATTTTGGGCGACCGAGTTGAGAGGGCCAAGCCAGACGTTGTTAGAAACTTTCTGCGGCTGGAGCTGGTTGACGGCATTTGCCAGTGCATGCTTATTCTGGAAGTCTGACATCTTTAGTAGAGGCTAATTACGCGTTGATTGGAGCGGTGGTCGTGCGTAGCGAAGGAGAGTTGGGGAGAGATGGACGCGTCGTGTGCTCGGTGGAACAATGTGTCAAAGGGAGTCGATGAGGTCTCGAGGGGCTAAACGCGTGGATGGTCGATAATGATAGTGTTGGGGCGTCCAGGTGCAAGTCTTTTGTGTGTGGAAGGTGTTGTGTCCACAGTGTTTGTGTGAATTGATTATGTGAGTTTACCAAGAGGCCAAAGCGGGCGGCTGGTCGGGTTTTATACTACTGCAAGCTGAACAGCTCCCAACTGCCCAAATGGGTTCCGGGGGGCCAGGCGACAAGCAAAAGATTCGAGCGAAAAAAAAAAAAAAAAAAAAAAAAATTCGGTGAGCGGGCGCCGTCTCCTCTCCGCTCAGCCAGGGCCGAAAAAAGAAAAAAAAAATACTGAACCGCGAAAATGTGTCCCCAACCACACTAGTCTGCCAGGAGTGTCCGTGTAAATAGGCTGTTTCCCTGGCTACAAGCAACCATTCTGACATTTACACAGCCCTCCATAGAAAAGGAGTTGTACTTCTGAGCACGGGCCCGGATGCTTATGTAATGGCCCAGAACATCACGTGCGCTGTGCTTCCCCTACCGATTGTGTACAGTACGCGGGGATCCGAGATAGAGCAAGCATGAAATTGCCCCCAACCGTTGGGAAAGGTAAACGAAACGTCATTCGTTGTTTTTTTTTTTGGTTCCTTGTCTTTCCTTCAAGCTCTAGCACCATCGTTGAATCAACCGGTTGCACGCCTCGAATCAATCCCTAAGAATACCTCACAGGTCACCGTCCATTATGTTCCTCCAATCTGCCTTCAGAACGGCATCCCGCTCGTTTAAGCCATCCGTCTCAGCTTTCAGATCCGTCTCGCAGAGATTGTTCTCCACTACTAGAGTCCACGCCCTCCCTACGAACTCTGCATCGTCCATTGGTCTTTTAATTGGTGCCTCTTCAGCAATCGCCCTCCATGCCAATTCCCACATCCTCAATGAAGTGGCAAACTTGGGCACTATCAACACGGCCCAGCTCGAAAACAACATCAGAAAGCTTGATCCAACAGCTCCAAAACCAATTGTCACTTCCAGATTCGGAGGTAAGTTACAGTATAGACAATTATGTTATGGTTCTTTGATTGGACTTGTTTCCGGTGTTATTATTGGCAAGCTGTCGGGAGTCTTAGGGTTCCTCACTCTCTCCACAGTGTTGCTTCTCCAGGTATGTTTTAGCTCTTTCACATTCCGGATTTACGAACAACTAACAAACAATTATAGTTCCTTCAGACACGTGGAATCATTTCTGTTCCATGGACTGCCATTGTGAGAATTGGAAGTGATAGAGTCGACTTGAGACAGCTCTTCCTTGAAGACCCAAGCTTTAAGATCAGTTTCGCCTTGACGTTTATCATCGCTGCTTTCAACATCTAAGCCTGTTTTTAAGGGACCAGATCTCTCCCGCCACACAACAAAGACATACGATAACGAACAATTCAGAAGAGTATTTAAACATGTACAAGTAACCCTTGAGAATATATATTTTACACCACCTGTGGACGTTGTCCTGTGTCTTGATGTGGGCCCGGAGAACTTTAGCGCCTGCAGCCGAATGATGAAGATGCGCGCTCCGGATATAAACTGCACAAGCTGATCGAAGGGGGTTGGCCTCGTTAGCACATGAGTACTTCTACGTGTTTTGTTAGAATTAATGATAAATTTAAAGGATTAAAAAGTCAATAAAAACGCCCCAAACGAAAAATTCGTACAAAAAAATCACAAAACAAAGAAAAAACACGAGCTGAGAGAGAAAACTATGGTTGAGAGTCCAAATTACGCGGGCTTTGAATCAGTCCTGCAGGTTATGCGCTCTAAATGTAGATGACTGTCTTGTTCTCAGCAATCAAGACGACGCTCTTATCATCGTTCTCCTGCTTCTTCAATTCGGCCTTCTTGGCCTTCACTTCATCATCATGGAACAACTTCTTCAAATCCTCCTCGATTACCTTGGATTTCTGGACAGTAGAGTATCTTTTGATAATGTTACCATCTCTGTCGACCAAGAACTTCTCGTAGTTCCACTTAACTCTCTTCATTCCCAAGAACCCACGCTTACTGTCCTTGAGATACTTGAACACCTGGTGTGTTCCCTTTCCATTGACCCTAATCTTCTCCATAAGTGGGAATGTAACATTGAACTTGCGTTCGCATGTAGTCACGATCTCCTCCGGCTCATCATGACGCTCCTGGTGGAATGTGTTTGATGGGAATCCCATAACGATGAGACCCTGCTCAGCGTACTTCTGATAAAGCGCCTCCAACTGACGCAATTGGTAAGCAGAGAAACATTGTGTAGCAACGTTAGTGATCAACACGTACTTGCCCTTTAGTTGAGAGAAGTTGAACACTTCGCCCTTAATGTCATGTGCCTCGAGTGCGTAGAAGGGCACATTCTCCCCGTCGATTGTCGACACGGTCGAGGGAACGCTGCTGTGTAGTGAGTCTGGGTGGGCGACTGGAGGGTATGTGGTGAACTCTCCATTAGGCTGGTTGGACTTGTGTGTTAGGTACTGCTCGTTATCGTTTGGATCCTGAGGCTGTAGCACTGGGAGCCTGTCGGACGCAATGGATAGCGAGTCGGTGGACTGTGTGAGGTCTCTGTGGAGCTTGTGTCCGTCAAGTGTGGTCATATCTGTGGGAATTTGGGGGGCTGGGAAGGGGAATGGAGAGGGATTCGAGGACTGCATTAGGAAGGGAAGGGAAGGGGGAGCGGTTGGGTGGAGTTATATACGGATCTGATCCGGGCCGATAATTTGGCTGAAGGAAGCGACAATCAAATTAGTCATATGTCAAACTGTGGGCCCCAGTGCTATCCTCTCCGAAATGGGGGAGTATATCACGCATCTATTCAGGGATGTCTGCGTCAACTTGAGGAAGTTAACGATCCAGGGCTGCGTGCCCAGGCGCAAGTGCAGATCGAGGACCCAACAAGCCGCAGGATAGGACACGCAAATCACCAATAGCAGACGCAAAGGACACCTCGCAAAGCCATTTTGGCGCTTTTACCTGTCACCTGGGGCCTGTGCAATGGAAGCCCTTCCTTCCCAGTGGCGGTACCAACTCACAGTGGCTTCCAAGTTCCCAGTAGCGCCTCTTGTTCGACGCCGCGCATATTGCCCAAGACCCACACGATTGATCCGGTGCATCCAATTGGCAAATAACTATCCAGACAAATGTGCCGAGTGTCTATGTCGCTTATAGAGGAACTCGGATTGGGCTCTTGGTCCTTGGAGCTACTGATGCCCCTGTGGAAGTAATCGATATGAGACTTGATGCGCGCTGCGTGTGCCCACTGCCAGCCATTTACCTGATCGGGTAATTCAGGACCCGGGAGGTGCGTTTTACGCGTCGTTGACCTCTACAGACAAGACAATTGTTCAGGGATTAATCCCCCGCCATCACACGGCCCACATCTCTTTGTTGGTCTATTAACATTTGTATTGTTTGTTGGACTAGATCTGTAAGGGTAGACGTGGAGGTGCTGGCACGTGCACTCGCTCACCAAACCATCCAAAAGTAGACCATGGGCTTCGGGTCAAACACGTACTAGGGAATTGACCACATTCCTTCCGTTGCGTCATCACCAGCGAGGGAAGGACTTACGACCTTCAGAGAGGGCTGCTCAGCGGTAGATCCCGCGGGGGCCGGTCCCATTTGTTCCCCCCGAGCTTTCAGACACACGAGTCGGCCTTCTAGAAGCGCAATAGGCCACTCAGCATGTCCGCACTTGGAGTGTTGGATTCGGGTTTCATCTCGATTCCAGGCCTTGGGTGCCTCCTTCATAATATAATATCCCCCCGTCTTTGAAGGGACGCAGTGTTGATCGGTGTCTAGAGTACACCCCTGACGCCTGGCTTCCTCCCACGGGAAACGTGCGGCTAGCACTCTCTCTCTCTATCTATTGTCGAACCTTCACAGGGGCGATGTCTCTGAGATCGTATGTTCCACTTGAACAAAAGAAAAGGCGTTGGGGATCTAGCGATCTAGCATGGAATGCGTCTGTAGAGTCTCTTCTTTTTTTTTCCCATCCCTTTCATATCTGCATGTCACCTGGCCTAAATCACGTTTAGTGCGAAAACTCATTGGCTTATGATGATCTGGACCTTCCGGAGATACAGGAGCTCGGAACTACAGTGCAAGCACACGATTCAATTAATGTGGGTTGACCTAACCCATGCACCTTATTTATGACCGTATTATGTAACCAATTTATGTCCGATAAATGTCTGTCTCTCTTTTTCTCGTTTTCTATGTATCATGCGTTTCATTAATCATCCGACCAATCATTTGTCCTCGAGCGAATCGAGTAAACTGTCAACAACCTCCAAAATTGCATCTGTAGCCGGAGAGTCAGGGTACAAATCAAGGAATGACTCTCCATTATCACAGGCTCTTCCAATTCTAGGATCCAACGGAACCGCTCCGAGGAATGGGACACCAAGTTCTTTAGCGAGGGCCTCTCCACCTCCTGTTGTAGGCTTGAAAATCTGAGACTTCCCCTGACAACTTGGGCATACAAATCCTGACATGTTTTCCACTATACCCAACACTCTAATCTTGGCCTTGCGACAAAAGTCAATCTCCTTTCGTACATCAAGCAATGCCACTTCTTGGGGGGTGGTGACAATCAAAGCCCCATCGATTCCAGATTCCTTGAGGTACGTGTTCACCGATATGTGCTCATCACTAGTTCCAGGAGGTGTGTCCACAACTAGGTAATCCAAATTACCCCAATCCACATCTTTTAAGAACTGTTTGATCAGTCCATTCTTCTTGGCTCCTCTCCAAATGATAGCACTATCCGCGTCTGGTAGCATAAACCCGATGGACATCATACCCAAATTATCAGCAACGTACACAGGCGTCCAACCTGAATTTGAAGTATGAACACTCTCGCCTTCTGCACCGAGCATCTTGGGTAAACTTGGTCCACAGATATCCAAATCCATTGCGCCAACTTCCAAGTCAGGGTCTGCCGCTAATGCCCATGATAACATTGATGTGAAAGTACTCTTTCCAACACCTCCCTTTCCCGATAACACCAGGATCTTATGCTTGACACCTGATAAACGTTCGTTGATGACAGGAAGGTCCGGGTCTGGTCCCTTCGGGAGAGATTCACAAACTTCCTTGTTTGCACAACCAACACAGGCATCTCCCTTACCTGCGTTTTCGGACTGAGGTCCAGGACAGTGTTCCGGCTCCGGCGCCTTGAGGTCCTTCTCGATCGCCTCAGGTATCGTCGGTGGCGATGTAGGAATCATCTCGTATCTCTTGTAGTTTGTAGATAATGGACAGAGTGTGTTTAGATGAGAGAGAGAGATGACTGCCTGCTTAGAAATATTGGTGGCGAAAAGAGGCGTTTCTTTTCGCGAGTTTCCTGGGGGATTCCTATGGGTCTTGTGCTGGTTCTGTGGTTCCATCCTGTTTGTTTATTCTCTAGCTATCTATGTCTTTCTATTAACAGCATTTCAAGGTTTCCGTAGAATGTTCTAAAAGTCTGATAACGCTGGGTTGTCTTGACTTCCTAATTAGGAAATTATTCTCCTATCAGCGATTCCCTCTTTTGGCAGCACAAGCGTGCGTGTCAGAAAAGTCGACGACGGCAAAAAAAGCGAAGAAAAAAAAAAGTCAAAACAACTCTCCTACTTTCAACACATCACAAGGGTCCAATAACAGAGAAGTGTATTGCTCTCCTTCTGTTGCCCCAAAAGCTCCGAGTTTATTCCAAGACACCGTCGCGCTTCCCTGACGCGTTCATCAAACTGGAAGACACACACACTCTCTCTCACAACAAGAGAGGATCCCGCACCCGCCAAAGACAACACACAACAATTCAGGCCGTATGACCAACAATCTTAGTAGTGCTGAGAACACTCCAGAAGTGGTATGTATCATTTATCTCTTCCTTTTTTCCTCCTTCTTGACCCCCGATTACAGACAATGAACGCGGTGATAGAAACACCAGCGCGTGTGTACGGAATTCAGGGTGGGTGTGTTAACCCCTCACAAAGGCTAATATACTAACAATCTTGCTACAGGATGCATATGCATTGACTGGTTCTCTCTCTGATAGACAGAAGACCTACTTTGTTGACCCATCAAAGCCAAGATTCAACGTTGAAGAAACAGCTAAGCGTTTCAAGCATCTCTTGGGGTTGACCTCTCTCTTCTCTCACTTTATCAATTCGAAAGCTGAGAAGGATCCAAAGTTCCGTGCTGTTCTTGATATTCTTGAGAATGAAAAGAATAAGAAGCCAACTCAGTCCACAACAAAGAGAAAACGTAAGACTGAAAAGGAGGAAGATGCAGAGCTTCTTCGTGATGAAGAAGATGAAACTGTGATTACTGAGTTCACAGAATCTCCAGGATACGTGCATGGTACTTTGAGACCATACCAGATCCAAGGTCTTAACTGGCTTGTTTCATTACATGAAAACAACATTTCCGGTATCCTTGCAGATGAAATGGGTCTTGGTAAGACTCTTCAAACAATCTCTTTCCTTGGATACCTCCGTTACATCAGAAAGATCAATGGTCCACACTTGGTCATTGTTCCAAAATCCACATTGGATAACTGGTCAAGAGAATTCGCCAAATGGACACCTGAAGTGAACACATTCATCCTACAAGGTGATAAGGAAACAAGGGCTAATTTGATCAAGGATAAGCTTCTCGCATGTGATTTCGATGTTTGTATCACCTCTTATGAAATCATCATTAGAGAAAAGGCACAATTCAGAAAGTTTGACTGGCAATATATCGTCATTGATGAAGCTCACAGAATCAAGAATGAGGAATCGATGCTTTCACAAATCATCCGTATGTTCTATTCCAAGAACAGACTCTTGATCACAGGTACACCTCTCCAGAATAACCTTCATGAGCTTTGGGCCCTTCTCAACTTCATCCTTCCTGATGTTTTTGCTGATTCTGAGGCGTTTGACGAATGGTTCCTCGCATCCAATGAAGGAACACCAGATCCAACAGTTGACGCCGCAGCCCAGGAACAACAGAAACAAGACCAGATCGTGCAACAATTACACAAGGTTCTTCAACCATTCTTGCTTCGTCGTATAAAGAACGATGTTGAGAAGTCTCTCTTGCCTAAGAAGGAAGTCAACCTCTACATCGGTATGTCTGAGATGCAAAGAAAATGGTACCAGAGTATCTTGGAGAAGGATATCGATGCGGTCAATGGTGCCAATGGTAAGCGTGAATCCAAGACCCGCTTGCTTAACATTGTCATGCAATTGAGAAAATGTTGTAATCATCCATACTTGTTTGAAGGTGCTGAGCCTGGTCCTCCATACACCACTGATGAGCATTTGGTTTACAACTCCCAGAAGTTGAAAGTGTTGGATAAGTTGTTGAAGAAGCTTAGAGAGGAAGGTTCTCGTGTGCTTATTTTCTCCCAGATGTCTCGTCTTTTGGATATTTTGGAGGATTACTGTATGTTCAGAGAGTATCAGTACTGCAGAATTGATGGTCAGACAGATCATGCTGATAGAGTCAGATCCATCGATGAGTACAACGCACCAGGTTCTGAGAAGTTCATCTTCTTGTTGACTACGAGAGCTGGTGGCTTGGGTATTAACTTGACCTCTGCTGATGTTGTTGTGTTGTATGACTCTGATTGGAATCCTCAGGCTGATTTGCAAGCTATGGATAGAGCACATAGAATTGGTCAGACTAAGCAGGTTAAGGTTTTCAGATTCGTTACTGAGAATGCCATTGAAGAAAAAGTTCTTGAGAGAGCTACACAGAAATTGAGATTAGATCAGTTGGTTATTCAACAAGGACGTACACAGACTGAAACTCAGAAGGGTACTTCCAAGGATGATTTGCTTAACATGATTCAGTTCGGTGCCGCTGATGTCTTCAGTAAGGATGGTGTTAAGGATGATGACATTGATTTGGAAGGTTTATTGAGCAAATCTGAAGAAAAGACAAACAAGTTGGCCGAACGTTACTCCAACCTCGGTCTTGATGAGTTGCAGAAGTTCTCATCCGATTCAGCTTATGAATGGAACGGTGAAGATTTCAAGAAGAAGAATGCATCTGACAGAGTTGGAGGTATGACATGGATCAACCCTTCGAAGAGAGAACGTAAGGAGAACTACTCTGTTGATATGTACTACAAGGACGTTTTGCACACTGGTGGAAGAACCGCAGTGGATAAGAGACTTCCAAGAGCACCAAAGGTTCCTAACATGTTTGACCATCAGTTCTACCCAATGAAGCTCCAGGAATTGTTTGAGAAGGAGAGAGCTTATTACAGAAAGCAGATTGGTTTCAAGGTTCCATTGGCTGAAGGTAATGCATCTACTTTGCAGCAGAGAGAGGCTGAACAGAACCTTCAACAGCTGGAAATTAAGAATGCACAGCCATTGACTGAAGAGGAGGAGGCTGAGAAGGAGGAATTGCTTACACAGGGATTCTCCAATTGGTCAAGAAGAGACTTTACACAGTTCATCCAGTTGTGTGCCAAGTATGGTCGTAACTCTATTACAGCCATCAGTTCTGAGTTCCCAGAGAAGACTATTGATGAAGTGAAGGAATATGCTAAGGCTTTCTGGACTAACTTTGCTGTTATCGATGGTTATGACCGTTACATTGCCCAGATTGAAGCTGGTGAAGATAAGATCAGAAAGTTCAAGGTTCAAAAAGAGGCATTAAGAATGAAGTTGGCACAATACACCAACCCATTGCAAGATTTGATTTTGAAGTATCCTCCAGCAGCCACAAACAAGCGTGTCTACTCTGAAGAAGAGGATAGATACTTGCTTGTTCAGTGTTACAGATTCGGTTTGGACAGAGTCGATTTGTACGACCGTGTTCGTGACTCTATCAGAAGTTCACCATTGTTCAGATTTGACTTCTTCTTCCAATCCAGAACACCAGCAGAACTGTCGAGAAGAGCCAATACTCTGTTGTCTTGTGTTGCTAGGGAGTATGATTCCACTATGGTTAGAAAGAGACCAAGAACAAAGGAAGAGATTGCCGCTGAGGAGGACGACACACCAAAGAAGCGTGGTCCAAGAAGTGGAAGAGTGAAACCAAAGTATTGAGTACCGAGGTTTGTGTTTTCTTTAAAAAGTGTACATTATTAATAGACTGTTCTGATCTATCAGTGACAACTCATTATTTCTGTAGCATATCTTACCGGGGCTTACAAACTTGGTGCCCTTCTCTAGTCAGGGAACAGAGGCAGCACGTCAGCGTTTGAGCCCTTCTTCCAATCGGTCAACCTTACCTACAAAGTGTTTTCTACAGTTATAAAGACTTCTTTTAATTCATATGCATGTCATTATCATCAAAAAAATACAAATAGTATACAGGTTTTTGGTTTCAAACAGCTTGTGCTTGAAGTCTAGCCCTCTCCTCCTCTTCTCTCTGTCTTTCAATCTCTCTCTCTTTTTCAATCTGGATCTCCAAGAAAGACTTACCAGTATTCTTCTTACTATCCACCGGTCTATCTGGTCTGATTCTGAGTTTGTCAGGTAATGGTTCGAACTTTGGATGTGCTAAATCACAATCAGGACCATCAGGGCAGAATCCAGTGAGATAGTTCTGACAAATGATCTTCTTGATATGTCTGTTTTTGCAATTTGGGCCATCTGGACAGAACCCCTTAGAGTAATTCAAACATTCAGGGATTTTGCTCTGTGGATCTATATGGAGGTATTGACACTCGGGCGTTTGTACACAGAATCCGTTCTTACTAAAGAAGAGACATTCAGGCATCTTTCTGAGATTGTACTCATGAAGGAACTCACAATGGTCACCTTTCTTACAAAGACCACGGAGCCAATGCTTGCAGACGATCTTATTCTTGAAGATAGGAGCAACATGTTTCTGAGGACAGTTATCTCCGTTAGGACAACCTCCATGACCATCAAAGAACTGACAGACTGGTCTGTCGGGGTCAAGACCAAAGTGGAACTCCTGTCGTAGGAAAGGCTCAAATTTGAATGTGTAGTTTGAGGTGTTTGGATGGATTGCCGACATTGTGATCTACCTCCTTGATGATATAGCGATGGTGTAGTAGTTAGTAGTTGATCTGGGTTGTTTATAGTGGCGACGAGATTTCGCGAATTCTCTGGAAGGAAAAAGAACGTTTTCGCGGAACGGTACGGACACACGCGGTAAGCGCCACAGCGGAGAGACCTGGGCAGTTTTTTGGGAGGCTGAACAGTTTTGTGTGGGGCCCTGGGAATCCTGGGATCCGTTGGAAGTTGGTGGGTGGTGTCCACTGATAAGACAGTAGAATATGCCAGTGCTAGGGGGGGTTATGTCACACACACACACCCGTGCACCAATACCGGCACACCTCGACCTCTGCCCACCTCCCAGGCGCAAGGGCCAGGCCTGTAGGCTTCGTAGTGCCACTCTTTTCCCCCCGCACTCACGCCAGCCGGGGAACACGCTCGCCCGCTTTTTCGCCCGCGCAAAAACGTCCTCACCAGATTCTCTCTTCACTCGCCACCCTCGCACTCGCTGATTCGACACCCACACCCCAAATATCCAGTAAAGATGTCTATGGATGACGTGCTTGATGCTCAGGATGCCCGTCTCGAGGTGTATCTCCGCATGAACGATGACAATGAGAAGGACTACTGCTTTTCCGTTGGGATCAACGACACCTTTGCTTCCCTCGTTGATATCTTCACCACTCTCAAACTCTCCTTGAGACCAAGCCCGTTCTTTGACCAGATCCCAATCGGATTCGAGGTCTCCACCGATCCAGGTTTCCTCACTTTGTACGGTGGTTTGCTTTACAACGACAAGGCCTCCAAAACCACCAAGAAGGTTGAACTTACCGACAAGATCTCCGATCACGTCTGGCCGGGCCAGTTGATCCTTCCAGTTTGGAAGCCAAAACCTTTCAACAAATGGGGAATCATTGTCACTCTTGCAGTCTGGCTCTATACCGACTTGCCAGATGTCTGGTCTCCAACTCCTGGTATCTGTCTCACTAACCATCTTGCCAAGGTGCTTGCATGGGTGTTAATGCAATTCGACTTGACTGATGCTGCTGGCGATATACTTGCAGAGACTCAAGTTGGTCATACTACTTTCATTGCCCAGATGATCTTCTTCACATTCCACGTTGTTAAGGTTTTGATGATCTACGTTACTTTGTGGTTGGGTATGTTCAACCCATACTCTCTCAACCCACACGTTGTCTACACCATCAACAAGACTGACAAGTTGGACGAGTCCAAGAGAGAGCAGTTGATCAAGATCGGTTGGACCGGTGGTAGAAAGGCTACTCTTGAGGAGTTCAAGGAGTACTTCAGAGAAGAGGAGGTTAAGAGAGTTGGTGGTATCGTTAAGGCTTCTAAGCTTGGTCTCTTTGCAAAGCTCCAAAACCCGGGTGTTGCTCTTGGTCCAGGTGAAGGTTACGACACTGACATTAACTCCACTCACACTTTGAAGGAAGTTTCTGAGAACCCAGAGATGTTCTACTTGAGTTTGGACTACTACACTGAGATTGGTGAGGCTTTTGAGAAGTACTTGACCGACTCTCAGAATGTTCATGAGGACATCAAGAACTTCAGAAAGTATGGTCCACGTGAAGCCACTGAGACCCTCAAACCAATCGTGGAGAAGAGAAGAGAGATTGGTATTGCTGCTGAAAAGACCCAGAAGGAGGATAAGAAGACGAAATAACGAGAACTCAATACTTGGAATATCGTCATGTCTGTTGTAATTAATTTTTTGTCCTTTTATAAAGTTTTGTTTGATGTTTCCCCCATTCACATTCGTTGCTTCTTGCACTACAGGATTTTCAATTTGCGGTTACAGAAAAGTTTTTAATATGAAAAAAGAGAGATCTTATCACGTTCCATTAATAGTAGAGTTTGCCATAATAGTAATACAAAAATTCGAAAAAGAAAGCATTGTAGAACCACATGCCCGCCGAGTGGTCATCGGTATGTAAAGTGGGCTATGTGGAGGCCCTAGATCAGTACCTGAGAATGATGTAAACGGCGTGGATGATACCTGGAATGTAACCAAGAATGGTCAAGATGATGTTGATTAGCAAGGCACTGCCACATCCCTTCTCGAGGAAAACACCAAGAGGTGGTAATATGATAGCTGAGAGCGCGTGTTAGTAAAGCACTTGGAATCGAGAGAAGAACCCCAGCTGGGGAGATGTCACATACCAAAGATGAGCTTGAAGATATCTGAACAAGTGAAAGCCATGATGTATAAGGGACTGTATGTATGAGGGTGTTAAGTTTGGGTCAGGAACCAGGGCCAAGATGTGGATTTTTCACTGGTATTTATACTTGCGGTCGACCCTGTCAACACAGTATGACGTACAAACTAAGCCGCATATCGCAGCAAGTCTAAACAATAAAACGAAGCTTTGCCTCTCTACAAATCTGAAATTCGATCAAGAAACGCCATCAGCATTGCCCTGAAAGGTCAGCTAATGGTATGATGAATGGCCATATTTTCCGTATGTATCCAGGCTAATCTCCCGACCATACACGGCCACAAGGGAAGGGGTCCTCAAATCTCCCATTTGAACGGTGGCCCTGCAAAGGCGATTGCTGCTTGAGATTGCTCCAGATTCATCATTCCCAATACCCAATACAAACCAATAACTACCAGATCAGGAGAATAGACACTAAACACTACCAACACACAAGCCCCCACACAATCACAAAGAATCCCGTTTTCAATCTCGCTAATGTCTTTGTGTCTGTGATTCCTTCTTTGGCTCTGAGGAGGCAGGGTGGTGGTTGCCCCGGTAACAAGCAGGCTGAGCAACGGCAAAAAAAAACCCGATCATAACAATGACCTCCCAAGTACTGCCTTCCCACTAGATGGCTGTGTCTACAAGCTATTCTTGGTGCACTCATGATCATGTAATAGTCGTAAACAGTCGTGTCCTCGGCCCGCTCTTGTTCCGATACTCCCTTCTTAGGGCCGAGAGATGTTAATGGCGTGTCCTTCCAGCTTATGATGACTTCATATACCGGTATGATAATTTCATCTAGATCTGCCTCAAGTTGGGTCTTCGGTTTTATCTTCCTGCAATTGACAGCAGTCAGAGCTCTTTTGTCTCAACAATGCCAACACCACTTGCATGCTTGAATAGCTTGAGTGCAGTCCAGCTGATCGTGGCCCAGAGCCAAAACATCACAGGCATGAGTAGAATCGCCAGTGTATAGTAGTTTTCCACAGGGAAATCAGAGTCCTTGAAATCAGGAATTGTAATGAATCCGAATAGACATGCAATCGATAACACAAATCCAATCCAGACGAGCATTAATAGTACGTATCCCTTTCGTGTGTCTGATGGTTGAGCTCTGAATGGGCTGCGAACATCACGCGGTTTGAGAAGTGGTAACGGCTTTGATGTGTCCATTGTTGTTCTTAAGCTCTGTCTGTACTCTAAGGAACCCTCTATGATTGTGCCGTCTACTCTTGACGTTGTGTTGCGGTCCGTAATGAGTCCGTGCAGAGGCCTTTTTTCGTGAAATTTCAAAAGACTCCGCCAAGCTTCAGGTCGAGATGCAGAAGTTCCCCTGAGATTGGAACAAATTTCTTTCTCTTGATTTCTCCCTTGTCCAATTACCCCCTTCTGGTCCTCGGACCTCTTTGATAAGATGATCCGTCTCAATCTCCTCCAGAGCACTCGACGTCTTCCAAGACTGGCTCTTCGCTCTTTCCATGCGTCCCCAGCCGCGCGTTTCAACCCGCTCTTGCCCATGGAGGGAATCATCGAGGACATCCAGGGCTCTGACTCAAAAAAGAATATCAAAATCAAGAAGAAGGACCCAAAGATCCTTATCCCTGCTGATGCGGACTCCTTCAAGACCGCTAATGATGACGTGACTGTGAAGAGGGAGTCATCTGTGGAGAAGACCAAAAGCTCAGGAAATGGCAATGGTGGTGGTAACAACAATAACAAGGACGATGATTACGAGGAGTATGAAGAGGCAGAACCAAGTCGATGGGATAAGTTCGTTAGTGTGTTATCTAAGTGTCTAGAAGCCTCTGGTGTCACATTCGCTTCATTGCTCATTCTTGCCGGTGCGGGATTCTCCTACCACAAGTTCTACAATGCACATGTCTTGGATAAGATGAGTGGGGCTTTTGATAAGGGCGACGATGCGTTTGAACTCACGATGCATAAGAAGACAAATGCACGTGAAGGAGATTGGATTGAAAGACCACAACAGAAAGTCATTGATGATATCATCTCGGGAAAACTTGTGGGGAGATACTTCTTGCTTACTGGTGAAAAAGGTTGCGGTAAGAGTTCAATGGTTCTCAATGCTATCAAGAAAGTTGACTCGTTCAATGTCACTATCCTGGATGCTCACTCTGACCCTGAAATCTTCAGAATCCGTCTCGGTAAAGCGTTGAACTTTGAGTACTTTGAGGATTATATTGGGTCCTTGTTCAGTATCAGAGGTCCTAGAGATACCACTGCCTTGCTTGACATTGAACGTGCCTTCAACAAGTTGGAAGAGGTTGCAGTCAAGAGAGTGAAGAAGCATGGAAGACCACTTGTGATCATTATAAACAATACCCATCTGATCAAAGACGATGAAGAAGGTGTTAAGCTTGTTGAGTTGCTCCAACAGAAGGCTGAAGCTTTATCAGGAGCTGGACTTGTCACTATCATCTTCAACTCTGATGATTACTGGTTGTACGAACGTCTGAAACGTCTTGGAACGAGATTGGAGGTGGTTAACGTGCATGATTTCAACAGAGAGCAAGCCGTCAAGGCGCTTGAGATTTCTCGTACCAGATTCTTCAACGAGAGACCAGATGATATTGTCGCTAACCAAGTCTATGATCTCATCGGTGGTCGTCCTCAACATTTGGCAGAAGTGGCTAAACAGCCAGACATGATCCAGGCATCACACAAGCTCATCGATCGTGAAAAGACATGGTTCTTGAACCAATGTGGTCTCTTGGGATCTGGAATGGATGACGATGTCAATGACAGTGGTAAGTTCTCTGCATCTGCAATGTTACTCATGAAAGTGTTTGTCGACATGTACAACGAACAGCTGGCTAATCATGGATCTTCGATTGATCACAAGCTTCCAGAATTACCACTCTGGAGAGCCCGTCAGATCATGACACGTAACGATTTCATCCAACAGTACGATAAGTTGAACATCTTTACCATTGACTCGGCAAACTCGTTCGTAAGGGCCGATTCTGTCCCAATGATGAGGGGATTCTTGGAGATTGCTCAACAGCCTGGATTCCAGGAGCTATTAGAGGAGACTATGGACCGCATTGATGATATTGAGTCACTTGGAAGAACACGTGAGATCGTGGCAAAGGACCTGGTTAAAGGTTCCAGTTATAAAGTGAAGAAGGGAGACGATGAATTTGTCATTAAGTTGCAAGAGAAACGCCAAGATGATGAAGACGATGATGAGGACCCGATCAAGATGCAGCCAACAACGAGGAAAGGAGCCATGGCATTCTGGAAAGAGAGACTCACATATGTTCCTCCACCAAAACAGGAGGAAGAAAAGAAGTGATCCTTTAAAAAAAACGATTAGAATACCTCAGAAACACGCCGTAGTTGTGTAGTAGTGAGGGCATCGCGCCAGGGCCGCATAACGGATTTCGCGCTCTCGCATAAAATTTTTTGCAGAGGCCATTTTGGCACATAGCTCTCTCATCATTAGCATACATATACACCATTAGTGGCTCACAAACCAGTGAAAATGGGCCCAAAAGTAAGTTTTCCTCTCATCTCAGAGGCTCGAGTTCATATATTAACGTGTATATAGCAGCAAAAGAAGCCAGAACAGGCACAATCGGCCAAACCATCACCAAAGAAGCTCATCAACTACACACTATGCATCCCAACTAGCATAGTGGGAAAAGCAAACGCAAGAAACCTTCAACAGGCAACCGCTGTACTCTATCAGATTTCAAAAGTTTGCAGTATATACAATGTGAGTGAAATCGTCATCATGGATACCTTCAAGGAGCCACTGGAAGAGGCTGTTGATCTTACTGAGATGACCAAGGATGGTAAGAAGAAGATCAAGTTTGATGACCTTGATGCCAAAGAGGAGAAGAATAACAAGTTGCAGAATGAAGTCACAGAGGAAGCCATGTTTATTGCTACAGTTCTACAATACTTTGTGACACCTCCATACCTCGTGAAGACAATCTTCAAGCAGAAGTTCTTCAAAAACTTCCAATGTGCGAAGGAGTACCCAAAGCTCACAACACTTCCATTCATGTCTGACTCCGTGTCATCCAAATACAGAGAAGGTCTCACTGTTCAGATGGGAAAGATCACCAAGCCTCAAAAGGGATCCAAGAAGAAGTCACAACCACTCAAGAACACAAAGTACGTCAACATTGGATACGACCAATACCTTGAGCTGACGGGGCAACAGGTTCCAACTAACGTTCGTGTTACTGTTGATACAGAAACAAAGAAAGTTGTGTCGCCGTTAGAGGCTTATGCTGACAAAGTTGGAGCCAAGGCTGCATATGGATATCATGTCAGAATCGCCCGTTCGTTCACTTCGATATTCACTGAATCTGCATACCCAGAAGGATACACACAGAGTATATGGGTCAACTCTGGAGATTACTACCACAAGTCAGACGTCAAACTTGCTGATTATAAGTTGAAAGATGGAGAAGCCAACCTTTTACTCGTGGTTGCGAAATGGGGCGACGTTGAATATGCATTTGAACAGGATAAGAAGAACTTGGAGGGCGTAAGCAGTGCCAAGGAGTTCTTTGATGGTGAAACACAGATCCCAAGTGGAACAAGAGTGGAGGATGGTGCTTTGATTGCTCTCACAAAGATTGCTGCCGGTCTGTAGCCTGTTTAGAGATCTTGGTCATGAATTGTATGCAGAAATGTAACTCCTAAGCGTAGAAAGTGCTCATCCTGTCATGATTTGTTAGTGCAATTAGGTGCAAGCAAATACTAGATCTCTTATCTGACTTGTATTTAACACTATAAGACCAAAGATCGGGTGTCTTTGAGAGTTAGGATGCAAGATTTGCCTACGCTGGAGAAGCAGCGCCCGGATCGAGTGAATAACATCCGTACATCAACCTTTACACCGATTTTCAGACTTTGCAACAATTAATTCAATTTACACCCCAACAAATGAATGTAACCCCACCAAACTCAGGGAATTGTTTATTATGATAAGTAAGTATCTTGGAATATGTAAATATAAGCGCTATCTCTTGATTTTAAAACTGAGTATAACAGGCATGACGATTGAACTTGTCATTAATGATAACATCACTCCAATTTCTGGAAAATCTTCAAATTTTGACTTTGAGATTATGCAAAATTTGACCTATTTTATGAAAAAGATACAAAAATTTACTATATAACTGAGTTTGGATGTTCATAATTAATGGTGTTGAAGCCGCTATGGTACAGGTTATTCCCTGGAGGGGCCATTTGGAGACATTCATAGGGCTTGAACTACAGTAGTTAGCATTAAAACTAAAGCATTATGGGTAATAACAGCACTGAACACAGATTGTTTAGTTTAAAGGGCCGAAAATATTAACTTCGGTGCCCAAATACCTGGTGAGGGTAGGCATGTGCTAGGTGCTATCTCGCGGTGCTAGGTGCTATCTCGCGGTTTCATGAGCTGAGTTATTTTGCACCTTACTCGAATGACTCTAGTTTTCAGAAGTGTTGATTTGAGACTATACATTAGTTACCTCTATATTTTTCACCATCAATAATATTCTGGCCAATAGTCTCCATAACTTCTCTATCAATCAACTTTCCGGTATCGTCATATGCCATAGAGGCTTCATATGCAGCAACAACCCTCTCCATAGTTATTCCAATTTCACAATGTGCCAATGCCTTAATACAGTTGGAATATCGTGTAATGGTTTCTCTGATGGACTTTGAAATGTCATCATTCTGGTCTGAGTAGATTTCCCACGATGATTCCTCCTCAAGTCGTGTAATGTTTACTGAAGCACCTCCTGGTGTGTAGTTGCCTCTAGCTGATAGTTGTGCAGCTTCCTTATTAAGAACAATCTGAGATCCACTCTGTTCTGCAGTTTTACGAATCCAAACGTACCCGTTTACTCCAATAATGATCCCGACACCTCCTGGAAGGTCATGCTGATGGTACTTGGATCTGACGATGAGTGAAGACGGCACTTTTGTGAAAACACCATTCCTGAGCTTACCATACTTCAAAGATCTTGTATGTAATGAAGCACTTCCATCTTGGAATAAACTCTGCACTTCAGCATTGAGCAAGTCTCCTTCTTTCAAGAAATTACGCATTTGAAGTTCATCACTCTCGGACTTTCTTCTCAAGACACCACCTGGCAAATTCACAGAACCCAACATTAAAACGGCGTCCTGTCTTGCTCCAATATCAACTTTCCATCTTCTTTGTCCCACTTCGGTGATTCTTCCAACGACGTGATCACCGGTCTCTGGTTGGTATCTTCCCCTGATTGGGTTGACACTAAGAAGACGATTGACACGGGAGATAGTACCAGCCACGGAGGAGAATGTATCGTTATCGAGATAGTATGTTCCATGACCTCTCATAAGTGAAGGATCATCAGTGACAAGCTCACCAGGTGTCACGATTCCACGTTTGAGTCCTGTATCATCAGTGGTGGTGGATGTCTGTGGAGTATCTTCATCGTCCAAGACCATGTCGACATCGGAGTCTGACTCATCGACATAAGTCAAGGCGTGTGACTTTGAAACTGAGAGAATGTCCATTATCCAAAGCTTGTTGCGATGAGAATTGTGGTCGTTTGCTGGTGTTGTGAAGTGTGAGGTTAAAAGTGTTGATGAGGGCCATCTCCCAAAATTTTATCCGCGAACAATGTACGCTTCTTAACACTACAAAGAAACCTCTCCAGCCAACACGTTTGTATGCTGGCAGTGTTGAAAAGAACTTCTATTCTAAGAAACACAACCAGAGCAATGTCACACCAGACACCAGCCCACCTTCTTCCACCTGTTAACAGGGCCATGAGGGAGCTTGACCGTTCCTTCTTCAAGAGAGATGTGCCTCTCGTCGAGGCCTTCTTCAAAGAACCAAAGCTTGTGGGTATCTTTAACAAACAGTTTGCCAAAGATGTCCTACGTCTGAAGAAAGTACGCAATATCATACGATTTGATGATGGAACGAGATCTGTCCTTTTGAAAGAGGAGGTGTCTAGCGTTCCTGAAGCACAAGAGAAACTCTCACCAGAGGCTTACGCCTTCTTGACCGAGAATCAGATTGAACTCAAACCGTATACTCTCACACTCGATTATGATTTCTGGAGATCAGAGGATATTCTTTCAGCAATCCTTCCTGAGGAGTTCTTGACCGAGATTCCTTCAGGCTTCACCATCACTGGCCACATTGCTCATCTCAACTTGAGGGATGAGTTCAAGCCATTTGGAGCTCTTATAGGCCAAGTTATCTTGGACAAGAACCCAAACATTCGCACAGTCGTCGACAAGGTTGATACAATCCATGCTGTGTATCGTACCTTCCCAATGAAAGTCATTGCCGGTGATGAGAACTTGATTGTTGAGCAAAGAGAGTCTGGATGTGTGTTTCATTTCGATTTTGAAAAGGTCTACTGGAACTCAAGATTGCACACAGAGCATGACAGATTGGTCAGTATGTTCAATGAGGGAGACGTAGTGTTTGATGTTATGGCTGGTGTGGGTCCATTCAGTGTTCCAGCTGGTAAGAAGAGGGTGTTTGTTCTTTCAAATGATTTGAACCCAGACTCATACAAATGGATGAAGATCAACGTGGAAAAGAACAAGGTGGACCAGTTCGTGAAACCAATGAATTTGGATGGCCGTGTTGTGATTCAGGATTGTGTTAAGTACTTGAAGGAGTTCACAGAAGAGAAGGGCGGCTCTGTGAGTTATGTATCACGAAAGAGAAAAGGTGAGCTACCAGTGAGACACACTGTTCAAGTTGCCAAGTTCATAAAGCACTTTGTCATGAACTTGCCTGATTCCGCTTTGGAGTTTTTGAATGAGTATAACGGTATCTATGCTGACTATCCAGAGATCAAGAACATTGAGGGATTCGAACTTCCATATGTTCACGTTTACTGCTTCTGGAAGTTCTCCCCAGATGAGCCCGAACCAGACATGGAGAAGTTGCATAGAAGAGTCCACAAGAGAATGTGTGAAGTGATGAATTATGAGTTGGACTTCACTACACTTCAATTCCAGTTTGTGAGACAGGTTGCACCAACGAAACCAATGTTTAGAGTCACTTTTGCACTTCCAGAAGAGGTTGCATTTAGAAAACTGTGAATAATGACACACCTTGAAACTTATTACTACGAGTAGATTCTTATGTACATGTATACATGTGCCCTTATAACTATTTACAGGTCATCAGGTCATTTGCTCTCCGTCTTTGGAGCAGCAGCTCTCTTAGCTTCCTCCTCTTTCTTCATATCCTCAATCTTCTTCTGGATACCTGGAGAGATATATTTTTCAACGAAGGACATCTCCTCCTTTCTCTTCTTATCCTCTTTCTTCTTAGCAACGATACACCAAGTGGTACCCAAATGAGATCTCTTCTCCTCTGTAACTTCTAATCCACTGTCATCCAAGATCTCACCAATGTCCAAATTCCAACGACAACCCCATGTGGCTAAACGCTTCTCTGCTCTGTTATCCAAGACCTGGTTAATAAAATCGTATTCACCACGACCGTGCTCTAGGAGAACGATTCTTCCACCTGGTTTGAGCAATGTAGCAAAGTTCTTCAAAGCCTTGACTGGGTCTTCATGAGAACAGAGACCAAATGCCTCAATGATAGTGTCATATTTGATCCCAACACTGTTATCAGTAACTGGAACCTGCTTCTGATCAACATCACTGACTTCAATCTTTGTGTCGACCGATGTAGAAGCTCCAGCTAACTCAACGAGATCCTCAGCTCTTCCAGCCACAAATGCTGCATTTTTGTACAATGGGAACTCCTCTCTGAACTTCTTATTGGCAATCTCAAGCATCTTCTTTGAAGAATCCAAGAATGTAATCGACTTAATCTGGTCCATAGCCATGTACTTGATGTTTCTTCCAGTACCACAGGACACTTCAAGGACATCACCATGACAATGTCTCATAAGCCATTTACGTCTGCTTCCCATGAATACCATCTTTTCTTCCCAGTCGATCTCACTGTCGTAATCCTCAGCCTTGGAATCATAGAAGGGTGTTGTGTCTCTTGGAGGCAGAATCTTTTCATTACTGGTGTTTTCACCTTTAACATCAAGAGTCATCGAGCTGAAGTCCGTCACACCTTCTTTCTGCAATTTTTCGTACTCTTCAAGTTTTTTCTCATCTCTATATCTTGCATGACCAGTTAACTTCTTAATGCGGAGCTGTTCGAACTCACTAAGAGCCTCACCACGGTCTTGCTTCCCCCATAGCTGGTCAAGCTCTTTGTCCTTGTTGTACACACCATTCATGTACTTGTATCCGAGGTACAAGAAAAGTGCATACGACCCAACGTAGTACCATGTCATTTTCTTCTGGAATTCACGTGTACGAAACTTTGCAAAGTTTCTAGTGAACCAGTGATCTGACTTGAGGTCTCTCTCAAGCTGCTCGAGTTTGATCTCTTCCTTGGTCTTTGGACGCTTCACCGTTGTAGGAGGTTTATAGAATGAGGAACGGGACCTGGCTCCTTGACGGAAAAAGGGCCTTAGAGGTACTCGACGGATTTGAAACATCTGGCGAATAGTCGTTGGTGGTATTCTGTGCGTATATGAGTCAATGGACTAAGAGAAAAAAGCATCAGTTCAAAGGCCTTGAAGAGAAGCGTACTTGTTTAGCGAAAATTTCCTGTTTGAGACACCATGTGAGAGTTCGTAACCGTTCAGTGGGCAGGCCAACTCCTGGAATTTGCCTCTGAATGGGGAGGTTTGAACCACACAGAACTACTAAACACCAGAGATACAAACCAACAGAGAAGACAAACAATACAAACCCAAAGCACCAACTTCTACAGAGTTTATTTCAACGGGAGATCGCAGAAGACCGACCGCGGGCCAAGTTAGAGTTTTCGCGAATCTGGTGAGGGAGCGCGTCGTCCTGTGTGTACGTCCCTACCAACAACAACAAATCGCCAGACGAGCCGCCAAGTTCCTCTTCTTCTTCACACGGCGGCTTCTGCTACGAAACAGAACTGGTCTTTCAATTGAGGCCCACTCACCAAAGAAGCTCTCCAGCACACGTAATGTCCCCGGCTGTGGATCGCAGCCTAACGCCCAAGCAAGCGGCACAGGCTAAACAGGTTTACCAGAAGAGGGCCAGACGATCCATGGGAGCGTCTTCTCCAGACCAATCACGTGGGACCCTTACAGATCTGGACAGTAATATGATGACACCAGCAAAGAAGCGTGTCACTGACGGAGAGATGCCTATTGCAAAAAGGGCCAAAACCCCCCTGTCCACCAGAGAGACGCGTCGCAGTTCATCAGCCTCTGACCTCGATCGACCAACACGCCCGAGTCCTAACACACAAGGCACCAAGACCCCAAATTCTAAAACTCCCATTAAGAATGCAAACAAAGCTCCATCTCCTGGAAAGTCTAGTCACAGAGTAACCAAAATTTCAGACCTTCTTGCTCATGAGGTACCGGAGCAAGATCAGCACAATGGATCTAGGAGTAATGAGGTTCCCCAAACTCCGACAAAGCAATCCAACGCAGTTAAAGAGCACAAGGCCAAGCCATCACCAGAGAAAAGTCAGAAATCCACACAGAAGAAATCTACAACTGAAAAACCTCCAGTGGCCAAATCACGGAAGCCTCAAGAAAAACATACACTACAGAAGAAAGCGGTTCCTCATAAGGCATCGACCAAGAAGACCAACGCCAAACAAGCTCCTTTGAAGAAGCCTAATATAGTGAAGAAACCTAGTGGTAAGAAGGCGACGGATAGCAAGACTGGCAAGGACTACGTCTCTGACACTAAAGACAATGCTAAGGACAAGAAGACGATCCAGAAGGTGAGAACTAGCCAACGACTACGGACGAAGAAAATAGCCAAGAGAACGGCAAGGAAGGTGATGAAGAAGTTAACCAAATCAAAAGAGAAAAAGGAAAAAAATGACGATGATTCTTCTGACAGTGAATACGAGCTGGAGAGAGATGCTGAAACTGCATATGTCATTCCAAAGGATGATCTTACTACTGTTGTTGATGATTCCACTTCACTTGGAAAGAGAACCAGAAGTAGTAAGTCTGCTCTTTTTGTTCCTAAGGACGATAATGATGGATACCACAAATGGTTGTACGGTACATGTGAACTGAAGGTTGCTGCCCAAAGAGAACAGGATCCATTTTTGAGTTACGAGCTTGAACAGGAACGTGAAGAAGAGTTAAGAGAAATCAAAGAAGAACAACTTAGGTTGAAGAGAGAACAACAGAAGGAAGAAGAGAGAATAAGAAAAGAAGAGGAGAAGATTAGAAAGAAAGAAGAGGCCCAACGCCTGAAAGAGCAGAAAGAGAAGGAGAGATTGGAGAGAAAGAAGAAGAGAGAGGCAGAAGAAGCAGAGAGAAGACGTAATAAAGAGGCTCTTAAGAAGAGACAGAAAGAACTTGAAAAAGAAGTCAAAGCTGGTGTTGGTGATGATTCTTTCCTTGAAAAGCGTGCTTCTGCTCCAATTAAGAAGGAGTCATTGTTGGTCGATGGTTATACTCCATTCTTGCCAAATTGGAGAGAAGATGTTGAAATTCCAATCCGAGATGATTTTTTCGTTGATTACATTCTATTACCTGATGCGGAGATTCCAGAGAAGCTTACATTCAAATCAGCAGAGGAAGTTATCATTGAGATTGAACACAAGTACAGAGAATACAAGAATCTTCCAAAGCAAACCATTGACGTTGCCACACCTGTCTACTCAAACACCAAAGAGAAATATCAACTTCTTGAGTCCCAGGATTTCTATTTGGATCCATTGGAGGAGATTGGAAGATCAATGGAACTTTACTCATTTGCATACATCCCTGACGAACACAAGTTGAAATTGTACAACCCACATGCTCCATATGAGTCGATGGCTGGCCGTTACTCAAAAGCCTTCTTGAATGATGACTACAAGGCTGCTCTGAAGATCGTCAAGGAATTCAATGAATTTGTGACAAAACTTCAAGAGTCAGGCGAGATAGTGAAACATTTACAGCAGAAGAAGACATTTTCACGTATGTGCATTCATGAATTGCTCAATCAGGTGTATTCCCGTGCTGTCTCTCCAAGAATTTCGATGTTAAAGGCATACAAGGCATTCTCTAATGAAGTTTACGGCGAGTTGTTACCAAAGTTCATCTCCATGGTGTTCGACCAGTGTGGAGTTCAAAGCTCGCATAAGTTCATTGACTTGGGATCTGGTGTTGGTAATGTTGTCATCCAAGCAGCACTTGAGTATGGCTGTGAAAGTTATGGTGTTGAGATCATGAAGAACTGTTCTCTGCTTGCTGAGAGACAAGAAGATTTCTTCCATGACAGAGCTAAGTTGTTTGGTATCAACCCAGGAAGTGTCAAGCTCTTTGGAGAACAGAGTTTTATTGGTGACGAGGCTATCCTGAAGATCATTCAACAATGTGACATTCTGCTTGTCAACAACTTCCTCTTTTCTCCAGAATTGAACAAGGACACATTGAATTTGTTCTTGGACTTGAAGCCTGGTGCAAGAGTTATCAGTTTGAAGAAGATCATCCCAGAAGCTCGTTATGATCTTGATGCTGACTTCCTTTCGAAATTCATTGTTGAAAAGCACGAGTTTGGTTCTGGATGTGTTAGTTGGACAGATGCTGGCGGTGTCTACTACATATCAACCTTCACTGGAAAGGTTTCTGAAGAGCGTAAGAGAGAGTTGCAAAGATCTCACAACACCAGAAACAAGGAGAGAGAGTTCATCAAGAGAGGCTCTTCCATGAGTTTCTCACCTGCCCCACCTGGTCCTTCACCATCCCCATCGTTGTCTGCTTCTACTGACGTTGATGATAAGACTGAGACTACGAAGACTGAGATCAAGCCAGTTGAGGTCAAGTCTGAGGCGCAAGCTGATAACACAGAAGTTGAATGCAACGCTAAAGATAAGGAAGTCAAAGATGTTACCATGAAAGATGCTGATGAGGGGAAGACCAGTGATCCAGGAACATCAGGAAACACCAGCGTTGACACTTTATTTGATGCTCCCGATGCCTCAGTCTCTGAGGAGAACTTTGAAGATGCTTTGGAGATACAAGACAACCGCAGGGATACCGTCATGAAAGATACGGCATAATATTACACCGCAATCACATAATTCCTGATTAATATGTACATTACAAAAATGGCAACACCAAAGCAGACTAATAGCAAAACATTATCAGTAGGAATGTCGTCACCGCCGGAGATGTGCGCGAACCGATAAAAAGTTTTGGCATTTTGACGTCTGAAATTTTTTGGTCCTCCCCCGATGAGCAGACATACTTGTCTAGTTTCAACGATTACGACTTCACAAATGCCTTCCCAGGAGATTCAAGCCATTGCACAGGAGTTGAAGGGTGCTCTTCACCAATACCCTAACTTCCCATCTGAGGGTATTCTTTTCGAGGATTTCCTTCCAATTTTCAGATCTCCTATTCTCTTCAAGAAGCTCGTTAGAGCTTTCAAGCTTCACTTGGAGACTACTTTCCCAGAGACACGTATTGACTACATTGTCGGCTTGGAGGCCAGAGGTTTCCTCTTCGGACCAGCTGTTGCCCTTGAGATCGGTGCCGGTTTCGTTCCTATCAGAAAGGCCGGTAAGTTGCCAGGTAAGACCGTCTCTGCTACCTACTTGAAGGAATACGGTGAGGACAGATTCGAGATCCAGACCGAGGCTATCCCAGAGGGATCTAACGTTATTGTCATTGATGATATTATCGCCACCGGTGGTTCTGCTAAGGCCGCTGAGGAGCTTATCAAGAAGGTTGGTGCTAACCTCATCGAGTTCAACTTTGTCC
Source organism: Petasospora easanensis (assembly GCA_030580135.1). Taxonomy (NCBI): domain Eukaryota; kingdom Fungi; phylum Ascomycota; class Saccharomycetes; order Phaffomycetales; family Wickerhamomycetaceae; genus Petasospora; species Petasospora easanensis. The sequence continues at coordinate 296,804 of JAKTSI010000002.1, read as the reverse complement.
TTGAGTTGGACTTCTTGAAGGGTAACCAGAAGCTTTCTGCTCCATCCTTCACTCTTCTGTCTGGTCAGACCGAGAAGTTGAAAAACTAATTCAATCTATTTCCTGTAATATAGTGTTTTGTTAAGTTATTTAGAGGTTAGTAGCCAACTGCATTCTTGCTCGTTATCATACAAGTAGGACCCTGGGCTTAGTACGTCCGGATCACGTGGTCATGAATTCCCGTTATACAGCATCTACAACATAACAGGCGACTCAGAGATTTAGCTAGACCACACTTACCGACCACAAAAGATGAATAATTGATTATCATCCATCCGATAGCGCTAAATCAAAACAATTGATGTACTGCTACTACGGAGTTATGCGTGGTGTCCGGATGGTGGCTAATTGGAGAGGAGGAAGCTATTCGCAGTAACAAACGGAGTAGCCTCACCGACCCCAGCTTCAATACAAACAAACGCAATCAGTGTCGTTTGACCTGAAAAACTCTCGATAGTGATCAGCCATGGACATACTGGCGGCAACAACGAATTTCTACCGACTTGTAAGTATTTCATCCCCCCACAGCGGCCTTTTCACCTTTTGCTAACACGCAAACCCAGGCAAAAGTCACGGAGGTCAAATACGTCGTCTTCAGTACAAGTACCAGCGAAGATCAGACACTTCTGGATGCAGAATTACAACTACGGAAGTCAAATCCCAAAGTTCTGGCAGTGTTATACTCCAAAGAGTTGTGGACTTTCTCCTTTAATGATGACGAACCCCCGGAGCCCGCCCCAGAATTTGGTCTAACACGATCAGATACTAAGACTTTTGAACCACAAAACATGTACAAGAGCAATTCTGGAACTCCTGCAAGTCTGATGAATCTCCTATGTGCGACTTTTATCAAGGCGGTAAAGAAATTACTCGTGTTGACGCTATCGTCAAGGAAGGAAATGGTGCCATTTGGTAACGCAGGACTATTACCCGATGGTCAACAGTTCTTACAAATCGAGCCTAAGCTAGTGGAAACTGGCGATTTATTGGTCTCACTGACAACAAAACCACATAACTTCCATCAATTGGGCGATCTTCCGAGTACCCTTAAGGATGTCAACTCAACACATACGATATACCTTGCACCATCAGGGATCAGAGCTTATTTGACTGGAAGCACAATTGAAGATTCAGCATCCGAAACGCCCCAAAACGTCACATCAATAATGGAATCTCTTGAAACATTGCATAATATCCACATAGATCCCGATACTTGCCATTGGATTAAGCTCATACCGAATCTGTCCCATTTGAACGGTATGACTGCTCCGATTGCTGATTTCTACAAAAAGGTGCCCAACAGCAAGTTTTTAATCTGGCCATTGGAACTATGTCTTGTTCAACCTGGAGAGAAGTTGAAAACCAGTGAAATTGATTGGGAACATGAATTTAATGATCCTTTATCGTTGATTGATAGCTTTGTGAAGCTAAAAGCATCATCAACGACAAAAACACCTTCCAGTATCCCGACTGCAAACAACACACCCGCAGATACAGATGCGGCACATCATTTACTATCACATATTGATACTCCAAGTACCAAACCAACACCGGAGACAATGACCGGGACTGTGGTTCCTGATATTCAAGAGGAGACAGGTACAGAGTTGAATAGTGCCAAGGAAACTTGGGATAACATTGATGCAGAATTGTTCGGTGAAGACGATGATGCAGATTCATTTGACCTCTTCAATGAACCGCCGAAAGATTCATTTACGACACACAAGAGTGCGGAAGATCTACTTATGATTGATGACGAAGCTGATCTTCAAGCCGATTTGGCCTCTGAGCTGGAAATGCTTGCTGGACAAGACGACGAGGCCATCGAGGAATCACAGGGAGAGATGGAAGATCCTTACGATATCCCATTGCATGAAATGACGATACCAAATACCCCACCATATACCGATCCAGGTGCACCTTTGCCTATCCAGTCACCAAAAACCGTATCGAGAAAGAAGAGTATCTTCTCGCCATTGAACTTCAACCCGATCATTAAGGCTAACGTCGATGACAAGTATGCTAATGGTGGTAAGTTCCATGTTCCAAGTGACACTCCTCCAGTTGCAGGGAACGCTGGATCTGGGGGGTCTGTTGGCGGAGATTCAGGGATACCAACACTTGTACTTGATGAGAACTTCGGTAAAGATGAAGGTGATGATGACGACTCTGAAGAGGAGGAAGATGAAGAAGAATATGCAGATGAATCTTCGGAGAGCGATTCGGATGTTTCACAGATTTCTGATGACTTGAGATTAGCCGAAGCTAGTGTGGAGGCAAACATCTCTACAGCGTTGGAATCATCAGAACCAGATTCCAAAAGAATCAAACTTGGAACTCCAACTTTACAAAATCTTGATGCAATCACTGAAAAGCCAGGATCATTGTCACCTCCGGGTATGCCTAGTAATGGTTCTCCAAACATTTTGCCTTTCTTATTGAGAATGATTCCATTGCATTCAATGCCATCACATGTCTTCGTTGATAACCCAGTACTGAAAGGGGATAATTCTCAAGATATTATCAATACATTGCTTGATCAGATTGTATGGGATGATGGATGCTTATCAGACATGATACCGGCTGACAATTGGTTCGAACAGAGTCACTCTGATAATGTACAGAGAGCCATTGCTCAAATCTTCCCTGACCTCCATTCAACATCATTGGCTGAATACTCTGGTATTCCACATAGAAAGCCAACAAAGACCCAGGAAGTTGAATCACCATTATCATCTTTCAAGGCTCCAGACTATTCTCAATCTGAATTCATCACAACTGCTTCTCCACAGATGAAAGCCCCATCTCCTGATGCTTCTGATTCTTCCGCAAAGTCCTGCTTCTTGATTCCTCAACCAAAGGTTAAAGTGAAGAGACTGAACCAGGAAATATCAGTTAATGCTACTGCTTTACACCTTTGGAACCTCATGAGCTTCACTTCATTGAAGCCTACAAAGGATTTCAGGGCGCTTATGATTTGCCCAACGGATCATCTTGAACAGTCAGAATACTTCCTTACGACATTAGTCGAATCTTATGAGAAATGCCATTTGGGATCTGTGGAAAAACTCACACAACCTGAAGGATTGAAGAATGGTTTGATACCTGTTAATTTTGAAGATCTGGAGGAGCCAGTTTTGGCATCATGCAGATCTCTTCACCAAACTTTGTCAAGGGGTTCCAACTATAAGGATATTGTCGTATTCATTCCTGATTATGGTCAAGATCTAAGCTCATCACTGAATATCGTCACACTGTTTGAAAAGATGAAGAGTACATTGTTGATAACATCAAATGGAAGAAAGCTACCTATGAGGGTTCATCTGAAGATCATTCCAAGTTCATTCATCACAAACGATGGTGTGTTCTCTATCCTATCTATTAGCAAACTCACAAGACTTTCATTGATCATCTATAACAACATCTGCGATCCTGGCGAAACTTTTACGGAATTAAGCACTCAACTACCTACAAACATCAAGTTCCAACTCACAGACCGACCAGTATCACAGAAGATCCTTGCCGAGGACTCATTCATACATCTGGCTTATGAGAGATCTGCTGATAAGGAATGGTGTGTTGCCACTTGGACTGACAACAAGTGTAAATTCCGAAAAGTCAAGGCTTGGTGTGGTGCTACGAGGGCAAAGGATTCTTTGGAGAAGATCATGGATGAGATTTGGGATATCACTTTGGGAATTGCTTCAAAGCTTTCTGGAAGAAAGTATCTGGTATTGACCAGAATGAACGGTATGATTGCCGATGATGAGCTGTTACAGCTGAAAAGATTGTCATCCAAGTCCAAAGAGATTACATTGGTGGTTGTGAGCGTCAATCGTAACCCAAGATTGTTACTCAAGGTGTCTGAAACAAGTTTCCCATTCAACAAGCTGTTCAATCAAACTGACGAGTTGAACGGAGCTGCCAATACCAAGACCCTTGAATCAGCTCCTACCGTTGGTTCTTCTACAGGCATGACACCATCAACAATCTTTACTCCTCAAGCTGTCAATTCTCCAGATTTGTTCACTTTGGGTAAAGGTGCTCATGATTCACCTTCTGAAGGACGTGGTGGACTACCTGAAGAAGGGTCCATAATCCAAGATGTTGCAGATACAGTGCATGGTGTTATCACTGATTATTCATCACCATTGGCTAATACACCTGCTAGATTGAGTGTCAAGACTGGATTCTTGATTAAACCAGCAACACACAGTCATAATAAGCTTGAGCTATTTGAAGTGAATCTTTTGAGTTGTCCAAGTACTTTCACCAGTTGGGATCTGATGCATTTGCTATTGAGTCAATTGAGAAACATGGCTACTATGGGTGAGCTGTATGGAGTTGTTGATCCAAGAACGTCATTGGTTCCACTTCATGTTGCAGCTGTTGAGAAGGCTATCAAGTGCTTAGTACATATTCGCGTTGAGCCTAATTAAAAGGAGACTTACGAGCCATTACTTAAATTCGTAGTCATTTCATTCATGATTATTCCCCATAAAGGACCTTATTAACATCCACAATCTTTAAATCGAACACACCATTAGTATCTGTCCATCCATATGTATCAACATCATCTTCCAATGCAGCTTCATTATCGGCAAATGCCCTCAAATCATCCAATTTAATAGTTTCAATCTCAATGTTCCAAAGTTGTAATGCAAGATAAGTATAGAGCATCCCCATAAGAACAACGGAGCTTATACTTAGAGACCACCACCTTGAAGGGTAGTAATAGACACCAACTGCATTAAGCATCCATTTAGGAGTCAGTGTCCATATGATCCAAACAAGATGTGCGAGTGTAACAAGTAGATACGTTCCATAGCCTTTGTACTCAGTGTGTGGTGTAATCTTATTTGATATAGTGACATCTGATTCTCGGGCAAGGATATCCGTTAGCTTATAGTACGGCTGTGTAGGAGATTTGCTTCGATGGATGATATCTTCATATTCAAGTACTCGTGGTGCTGGTGCTAGGTGGCCAGATTTACGCGGAATGGGTGTTGATGGAAACGTCGAAGGAAGAGTGCTAAGAGATGACGTTGAGTAAGAGTGAACCGTCAACTCCCTTTTCTTCCTTTCTAGCATCTTTTGCGTCTTTTGTGAAGAGATTAGTGTGTATTGTGCAGATTTCGAGGGTCCATTATTTATACGTGTTCCCGAATGACTAAGCGATAAGGGAAATATGACTAAGCATGAGCAGCCTACTATTTAGCTTAACCAAGCAAACATGAAATCATAAAATTGTATCTGAGTCACTCAGAAGCCTTTTCCTCTTTGTGGTTATACGTACGACTAACATTTTGGAAAAGTCCTCTTCCACGGCCACGAGCACCACGGCCACGGCCACCACGACCACGCCCACGTCCACGTGATCCCCTTCCACGCCAGCTTCCCTCAGCATCTGTACCAGCATCTGCCCCGGGTTCTGCTGCCTTTTTTCCTGTTTTGTTGTCTGTTTTGTCATCTGTTGTTGTCTCTGTTGGTGTCTCTGTTATCTTTGACTTGTTTTCTCCGGCCTTCTCTGTAGGTTTCTCTGTCTGGTTCTCCGTAGGCTTCTGTGTAGGTTGATGAGGCTCTCTTTGAGAAGCTCTTGATCCTCCACGTCCTCGACCTCTCTTAGGTCTTGCCTTTACAGGCTCAATGGAACTCTCTGTGGATTCTGAAGATTTGGAAACATCTGGGGATGGGGAGGATTCTTCAGTCGAACTTGAAGACTTCTTCTTTGATCTTTTCGGCTTCAATACCTTTTCTGGTTTTGGAGGTTTTGGTGATTCAGCAGTAGTTTCTGTTTGTGTTGTAGCATCTGATTGATTCTCCACCTTCTTTTCTTTTGGTTTCACTTTTTCTTTTCTCTTCTTTTCCTTTTTGTCTTTCTTCTCTTCTTCAATTGGTTCTGCAACAACTGGTTCTTGAGCAACCTCAGGTACTTTAACCTCCTCAACTTTCTCCTTTTCTGGTGTTTTCTTTCTCTCCTTCTCCACATGTTTTCTCTTGAGGATAACCTTCTTCTGTGATGGCTCTTCCGTTACTTTCTTCTTAGTTGTGAAGTTTGGTACTGGAGAACCATCTTCTCTGTGCAAATCCAGAGGATGGCTCTTTGGTGGTGAAGCAACTTGGGAATATGTTCCGTTTGGTGGTGTTCCCCATGCAGTTACATCTGGTTGAGAGGCAGGTTTCAGTACTGGAATTGAAGACTTTGTAGCTGGTTTAACAGATTCAGGTTTTGGTTCTTCCTTAACCTCCTTACGCTCCTTTGGCTCCTTTGGTTCCTTTGGTTCTCTAGGCTCATCCGGATGACCTAATGTACGGAATGTTGTACTGTTAATCTCCAATTTCTCCAATTGTTTCTCAAGTTCAAGCTGCTTGGAAAGAGTATCAACTGGTTTAGCATTTCCAAATGGATTTGATTTCTTAACCGCTGGAGCTGTTGTTTGAGGACGTAGAGGTTCACGGGAAGCTTGTGTATGCAGTGGTCTGTGGAGAAGCACTGGTGCTTGTTCTGGTGATGTACGAGGTCTCATTGATCTTCTTTTAGCAAGTGATAATGAAGGATCATCAGACTCTGGCACTCCATGATTAACTTCATTGTGAGTTTTAAAATCATCAAATTCTGCAGGGTCAACTCTTAACTTGCCATATCCATTATCGATGAAGATATCAGTCCATTTTAACACTTTGTCCATTTCTGACGATGTTCGAAGCTCAACAAACGCTGTTTTCTTTCTCTTATTAAGAGCTTCAGATGGATTACGTGCCATTCTTAATGCCTCATAATCAACTTCCCATAAGAGTTTGAATTTGGCAAACTTCATGAATCGAGATTCAAACAACTCTTCAATGTGTTCATTACCAAAGTACGCTGGGATGTTAGATATCTTGACAATGTATGGAGGACCCATTGGCCGGGAATTGTAGTTTGTATGTGATTGATGACCGTATCCTGAATGTGAAAAATGATCATCATGATAAGGTCTATGGTTCATTAATGGTACACTGATTGAACTTGGATCAAAGTCGTCATCAGCCCACGCACCAAGAGCTGTATGGTAAATTAGTTTCCACGCCATTTAGTGCTGATGAGAAAGGGGGCTTAAAACACTTACATTCATCCTTCATAAACTCTTGCAGGGAAAGTTTCTTCTTTGACGCTTATAGGATGTTAGTATACTCAATTCCTGGGGTTTCCCACTGCACAGTTAAAAGACAACGTAAAAGACAGCGCAAAATTCAGTGAAAACAAGGCCACTTACCCATTGCCTGTGATATGTTACACAAGAAACTTTATGTCCTGTTATTGGATAACTTGAAAAGAGAAATTGTTTGTTTATTGCCAAAACTTCTCATTTTGGTGAAGTTGGCAGGAGACGCGCGCGGCATGTTGCTTGATTTCTGTTTTAGGAAGTCAGTGTTAATTGGTAAGTATAATTAAGAATATTGCGACGCGAAACGCGTCGCCACTTCTTTGTTGGTTCTTCTTGTTCCTTTGATTCTTCTTTACTTTATTGTTACTTCTCCCTATAAAATGGAGTCCATTCAAAAGGTTTCGCTGGTAGACATTGCCAAGAAACAATCAGAACTCCTTGATTCCTTCATAGGAGTTAAACACTATGACATGCTCCTGTCGTACCTTGAGTCCACGCTCTTTCAACATCTCCCACGTTTCTATTGTCCTTCATCTTTCATTATTGACGTTCTCTTGACCCTTGCAACTCTGAGCGAATACAACAATGCTGATCAGCTACGGAAGGAGTTTGGTCATATGTCCTCTGATCGCCCAGTTCAAACTAGAGCCTTGAACATCTTACACACTATCATCGGCGTGGTGAAGAACAAGGAGGGGCATATGAAGGAGATCAACGGCCAGCCTAACCCACAGTATATTGAGGAGGATGATCTTATTAATGCAGAAAACCAGTTGATTGGTGCACTTGCGTTCTTACAAGAGAAGAGAGTTCAAAGTCTCAGGTCTCGTGCCCTTAGAGCTCACAACTATGACGAGAAACGCTCTCTTGATCCCTTGGACATCCTAACAAGCAGTCCACCTATTGCATCACAGATCCAACAACAAGCCGAGACAAATGAGTGGTCTCCACAGAAGAAACTTCTTGAAATGGAGATGTCAAAAGTAAGGCACGATGAGTTACTTGATGAGGAGGTTGACGTTGATACGGAACTGAACACAGCTGATAGAAAATCTTCCCAAATTTTGAAGAACAAGAGATTTGATATTGCTCTGAGTAACGATAGATTACTCACTGCTGTGCAATGGGCTTTCCACTGTTCAAGATCATCCAAACCGCAATTTATCGAAGCTTGGAAAATGTGGAGTCCAGTCCTTGACATAGTCTTGGATATTCTTATTATTGAGTTTGCAGCATTCAAGAAGGAGAAAAAGAAGGCTCCAATGTTGTGCACATCCTATGAGACTAATACTGAGAAGCTTTTCTCCCAAGTTGGTAAGACTCGTTGGGCTCAACAGTTCACCGAGGTAATCATGCCTTCATCCAAGGAGAAACCCGAGAAGATTTTCCCTAATGAAGGTGAAGTTTCCAAATCCTACCACATGATCAAACCTTTCAAAGCTAATAAGAACGGAAAACTATTGAACCCAGATGCTGTCCCATTGATGAAGAAACTGGTCTATCTGGCGTGTGATTGGTCAGTTAACCGTGATGACATCGGTCAAACCATTATGGGATGTCGCTACTCTGATCTATTTTCTGCAATTTCATTGAGATTAAACGATCTTGGTGATCAGAATGATATGCTATATTGGTTCCATTTCACACAGGAGGAAGCCGAAGATAAGGACAAGGCCCTGTTCATGTTTAACATCTGCTCCAACATGCTAGTCCAGATGACCACATATGATTTCCAATCCTATGTTGATGAAGACTTTGTATTCTTGGATGGTTCTAAGGACATTGAGGCTCTTTTCCAAAACGTCACTTACAGATCTCAGGATTACATGATTGACGATGGCTCCACCACGACGGAGAATCTATGGGGAAAGGAAAGATTCTTGTACAACTATAGCAGGATGAACATTGCATTATTCGTCTACTTCAACATGTGGATACATTGGGGAAAGCCAACACTACGAACAACCACCAAAAAGGAGCTCTTGAGGACTGCTAAAAAGGGTCAGAAGCAGAGATACAATGTGTTGACTGCAAAGTTGGATGTTGAAGATGAGGATCTCTTCCACCTTACAGATATGCTAGAACTACTACTAGTTTAATAAACACCAAAAAATATCACATTCAAAAGCACAAAGGTTAATCCGTCATTAAGTCGTAAGCAAGTAGAGGGTCCCGACCTCTCAAACACCAAGCATGGCCATTGAGCTCTTGATCCCTACCTTAAGCTCATCATACTGTAATAGTTTCTCCCTTAATCTCAAATCTGCTTGTTGTCTCTCAACCAACTGCTTTACCATATCATTCAATTGTTTCTTATAGTAGGAAGTCTCTTCTTCGTTCTTCTTCTTGGACAAGGTCAGACGTTGCCAGATCTTGGTGTTCTCACCAGTCATAGAATCCAAGCGTTCAGTCAAGTCAGATATCGTGTCTTTCAGCTCAGCAATTGCACGTTCAGAATGAGCAATTTGTTCTTTGAGATGTGACAGCTCTGCATTAGCACGTGTGAGCTCGGAATGAGCTTGTGTAAGCTCGTCGTTCTTGTGAATGATTTGAGTCTTGAGAGTGTTCATCTCCTTCTCATAACTGCTTGTCAATCCATCCAAGTAGGCAGAGTTGCGAGAGACGAGGTTTGTATGGATGGAAGACATAGAACTTGCCTGGGACATACCATCCTTGGAGAAGACAGAGTCCTTTGATTGGGTGGAAGCGACAGAAGATTGACGACGAACAAATGAGAAACGACCTAAACGTTTTGAAAGTTTTTCATTCTCGTCCTTAAGAAGTTCATTCTCCTTCGAAACTTCCGAGAGACGATCAAGTGCCAATGCTGCCTGCTGAGAGAGCATCTTTACTTGTTCCTCAAGAATCATATTACGCTCCTTCTCTCCTTTCAATCCAACGGAAACAAGGGCGTAGCTCTTGTTACTGAATTCGGAGTCAGTTGGGGAAGGCTCTGGAGCAGATTGATTATTGACTGCGGTGGTACGTAGAGTGAATTCAAGTGCGTGTTGCTGGGCTAGATGACCAAAGTGCTGAGATGCCACAGTTCTTGGTTGTGATCTGGTGGAAGCAACGTCGTTGTAATCGGATACTGCGTCACTCTGGGCATAGTAAGGAACGCCATTGAGTACTGGAGGATCGAGTACGGTGAGATCCCCGTCCATTGAGTTGACACTCTTCTGAGGAGCGTGTCTGGTGAAGATGTTCATCATCTTGGTACGTTCTCTGGTGTGGGATCTAACGCGTTGAAAGTTCTCCTTGATGGCCATCTTGGAAATGTGTGTACTGGGAAGGGGCTGGGAGCAGGTCGTGAGGGTTATATTGTCTGACGGGAACTAGGGGAGAATGCAAGGGAAAGAATAGACATGGTCCAACCCTTGCAACGACGAGGTTCATTTCTTGGAAGAAGAGGACCCACCCCTTCCGGGTCGGAAGGGCAAGCCTACAACCATCGATGTGCGTCAGAACCCCACCGTCCAGGCACATTTACCCACAGATATTAGACGTTGTAACTGGAAACAACTGGATTAACAAGGCCCAGAACCCCCTTATCCACTCCTTTGTATGCAGGTGGGAGGTCTTTGTTTACAGGAGCCACGTCTCCGCGTTTATGTTTTCGCGTTACGCGTCGACGCGTCTCTCCTTTCAAACAATCCTCGCCGTTGGAGTCCTAATCTTTGGGGCTTCTTTGTCTTGTTTATGGGGGTCATAACGGCCATTGCTAAGAGGGATCGTAGACAAACTGCAAGTGAAAGACAGAGATCGTTTCATTCTCCTGGTATGAGGTGGGGGCCCTTAGGTTAGAAGGGCTATTAGGATATAAGTACGTCTCACACACCCATACACAGATAGGGGATGATGAGTACACGATATGCATTGCTAGCTAAATAATAATTCACACCTTGAAGATGGATCTCTCCTTATTTCTCTGCTTGAGTGGACTCATACCACCTAGGGTATCCATAAGCTTAACCTTTTTCAAAGGGCTAAACTTCAAGTCATCAAGGTCCTCATTCTCATCCACCAAAACTCTAGTTCCGATTTTCTTCTTTCTCTTCTTGGTAGCCTTAACTTGTGTGGACTCAGCCGCTTCCTCTGTAGCTGCAACAGTCTCTGGTTTAGATGACTGCTTCTTGACCTTACCACCGAAAAAGTCATCGTCATCTTCCTCATCATCATCAAACAATGAACCTTTGATCTTCTTCTTTGGAGTAATCTTTGGGGTTGCATTATCTCCTTGTGGAGATCCTGTGCTCTTGTCAGGAGAAAGTAAGTTCTTCAATCCACTTGGCCTTGTAGTCTTGCTCTGCATATGTTTCAACGGAGAGAACAGGTTACCACCTGGTGTAGACTGTGCTAAAACATTCTTTGCAAGGCCAGCAACTGGTGTAGATGATTCAGGCTCCTGGAGATTAGGAAGTGCGGAAAGACGGCTCTTTGATGGTGAACGTCTGTTATCGAGGAATGGCGTGAGCGAACTTGGTCTCTTTAGCGTCAACTTGCCGTTTGCAGCAGGTGTAGCGGTCTTGGAAGGAGATAAATGTGCTCTTGATGGTATAGCTGGTTTGGATGGTGACATAGGTTTTGATGGAGATGATGGCTTGTCCTTCATGTTCTTCAGTGACTTCTTCGCATTCTCAAGCTTCGATTCTAGAACAGCCTTCTGTGTGACAAACTTCTGAGTTACACTTAGTGTGGCATTCTTAGCTTCCTGAAGTTGAGAATTGAGCCTTGTGATTTGATTCTTCAAGGACTGGTTCTCCTTTTGTAGCACGTTCTGCATCGCAGATTTCTTCTTCCATGTCTCCATCTCAGTGCTCAGGGTATTGTACTTGTTCTCCAGCACTTCCTTCTCATGCTGGGCCTTTGTCAGATCTTGTTTCAAGGTAACTGTATTTTGAGAATCTTGTGAACCCTTGCTCTCGAGAAGTGTTTGTTGGGAAAGGATGGCCCTCATCAAAGTGGCTGTCTGAACGAGCGTGCGGCGTTGTTGTTCCCTCAGCGTAACATCCTCCACTTGTGCCTTTGCCTTCTGATAGGCCAAAAAATATGACGAGATGTGATACTCCATGGTATCAATGCAAGAATGTCTTATCAGATGTCTAAAATCTTTGTTGTTTACTTGTTTGTTGTCATGTTTAGAAGTCTTTGATCAAGTTTCGCGCAAAAACACAAAATGTAAACAATGTGTTGTCCCTACCATTCTCGCACGTGATCGCAGAGTCTACGACCAGTTGACATCTTTATCTCTTTATATTACAGCGTACATGCTTCTTTCACATTTATGCACAAACGAGATAATCGTCAATTGTCACCAAACAAGTTACCCAAAGCTCCATTTTCAGTGTATGGGTCGTTAAGAACGTCACTCTCTGACTTCTTCTTTCTCTGGATCTGTTCAATCTGCTTGGTTCTATCTCTCTTCATCTTCTCATCATCATCATTCTGTTGAGTTACACTCTGCAAGAATTGCAACATAACGTTTCTCTGCTCCTTCAAGCTCTTGGCATGTGAAAGACTCTCCTCCATATGCTTGAAGTCATCTGGCGTGGCTTGAGGCAAGTAGTTGGTGATCACCTCATTGATGTAGTTTCCACGGGAAATCATACTGATGTACAATGACGTGAATACATAAGCGGACTCATGCTGGCCTTCACGGTAGAGATCAGTGGTGAGAACGTGCAACAAGGCCTTAGTAAGGTCTTCACACAGGAACTTGTCAACTTCATCATCCTTCAAGACAATGTCAGACAAGATACTTCTCAAGATCAAAACGGAGTTGTAAGAACATCTGGAGTCCTTGAACATGATAACATGACACATCAACTTCAAGAATGGTGCAAGAACGGCCTTGTTATTGTATACCAGTCTTCTGATCTCGAGTTGTGTGTCAGTCAATGGGTTCTTGTAACCATGTTGACCAACACAATCAACTAACAGTCTGATAACAACTTGTGTAACTTGTCTCAAGAGATGCTCTTCCATCATTTCCTCACTCAATTGAGCATCATCTTCATCAAACTGCAAACCGCTGATGTAGACCTTCTCCCACTTACTCATCAACAGTTGGTCCAATGTTGTAAACATTTGAGGTAAAAGCTGACCCATAAAAGTGTTAACATGCTCCACAGGGCAGTTCTTAATCACAGCTCTGAGCATGATGTTAATCATGTGTTTCCAGGAGTGCAAAGTGATTCCAACCATTTCACCAGTAGCGGCCCTCCAGAAGATATCAGCAACATTTGGAATGCTGTAGAGGGTATCTTCAAGCTGAGAAATTGTGGCCAAAGACAAGAACACATATTCTCTAGTGTATCTGATAATATGTCCAACAGAGTCCGCAAAGTCCCTTAATGTATGCATGGCCCTAACACTCTCCTCCAAAAATTCATCTCTCGATTGGATGGAAACACCCATCTGCCAGAATCTCTCCACTGTGGTATCTCTTGCAAAGGATTGCACAATATCAGGAAGTGTCTTCCAATTCTCTGGGTTGTGGTATGCTTGGATTTGGTAGAGAAGTTGCAAGATGTGAGGGATGATTGGAACAACTCTAGGTTGCCATAACTTCAACAAGTTTCTGAACTCTTTGGAATCGTGAGGTAACTTTTCAATGGAATATTGAATCAACAATCTTGTAGGTCTCACAGGGAATAATGCAGACCATCTATCCTTTAATTCGGCCTTGAGCTTCAATCCCTGTTCATCCATAGGAGTTTTAAGAAGATCGGCATCTGGGGAGATACCTCTGGACTCAAAGTACTCTGCGATTTGAACAATTCCCAATCTCTCCATAAACCAAGGAAGATCACTGAGACCCTTAACGGTAACAGGATCAGTCCAAGAAGCGATCTCAGGCTCGACAATTCTGATAAATCTGTCCTCCTTGTTTCCAATAGATGATCTTTGAGAAACGACAAGTAAGAATGCCTTAAATGATACAGCCTCAGTATTAGAGAGACGAGGTAAAAGTGTCTGGAATACACCTTCAAGCTCATCCAAGATACCCTTAAGGTTCTCTGGCATCAAGAATGCGATTCTGTTCAATTCAGTACCACAATTGGTTCTGAGATCCTTGATTGCGGTGGCAAGCTCATCTGATGCGTTTGGTGGGTATTCAATAGTGGCAATGGTGAGAAGCTTCTCGATAACCTTGAAAGTCATATTGTCCTTGAGTAATGGTGCAAATTGAACATAAGTCTGGGCAAGCTTCTTCAAGACAACTGGGTCCTTAACTCCCATACCCAAGAGTCTTTCAAGAAGTTCTTCAACATCAGCCGATAGCTTATCCAACTTCTCATTATAATCTGCATTTGGATACCAGATCTTCCAACGAACGATACCTCTAACACCAGCTTCCACAATATCAAATTGAGAGATGGTCAAAACGAATGGTTCTTGGTGATAATCCAACTCTTCAGTAGTAAGCGCCTTCATTCCAATTTCAGATGAGAAAAATGCTTCGAGACGCTGATTCAACCAGACCAAGCCTTCTGGTGCTTTGATACAAATAACCAATCTGACGATATCATCAACGAGTCTCTTGTAGTTGGCCAAAAATGAGGCAGAGTCGGCTTGAGAGTTGAAATCCACAGCGAGGAACTTTTGGCTGGCATGATCTTCGTGTAATTCACCAAAGTTGACCAATTTCGATGCGGCCACTTCCAAAAGTTCGAAGAGGAATGGCTCAATAATGCGGATCTTATCAGTTTCTCTCAACATATATCCCCAGAAGTTCAATGAAATTGCAGAGATAGTTAAACTATCACTGGCAAGTGTGGATAGAACAAGCTTGAGATATGCATCAATGTCTGACTGCTCTGGTGATAGAGTATGTAAATGCTCACTTAGACCAACGAGCATTTCTGTAAGCTTTTTGCTGAAGGAATAAACCTCATCGTCAATATCATCTGGGTCGTTGTTAATTGAGTTGTAGATATTGGTGAGAAGTTCAATACCTTCTCGTCTGAATATAAATCCCACAATTCCATCCAGATCGGTTTGAGAGCTGAAATTTCTTGTGAAGAGAATATGCAAACAGTTAACAGTCAAGATTTTGATCTTGATATTGTTGATAAGTAATGTGTTCATGAGTGACCTGAGGATCTGTGATTGCGTGAGAAGAGAACCTGATGGCCAGTTCAAGCATGTTTTGAAAGTCTCAAGAACCTTAATTATGCCAATCTCATTACCTTCTCGTATGCACTCCTGTAAATACTCTTGCCAAATGAGGAACCAACCTTCTTTTGTTGCCTTCGATTCCTTCAAGTTGATGTTTGGCTCATAGATGATGTCAATCATGGCCTGCGGTAGAAGAACATTGGAACAAGAAGATGACAGGACAGAGTTTCTTCTTGAAGTCACTGGATCATCCAAGATGTAAACGTCTTCAAATAATGTTCTAAAGATGATAAGAACAAGCTCTCGGGTCTGAGGAGATGCCATCCATAACTTAAACAGATCTTGATCCATTGTATTCCAACCTTTTACAAGCTCCTCATATTCTGCCTTCTTATCATCCTCAGTAGCCAAATATGAACCCCAACATCTTTTTGCAACGGCAACCCACAGAAATGCAATTTTCTCCTTGAGGTAATGAGGGTCATTCTCAAGAAGCTTGGACGATAAATCGATAACCCACTTACGGACAGCGAGTCTTGTTTCCTCATCATATGAGCTCCAATGACGGTTGATAGAATGCTGTAAAAGTGTCAAACCAAAATGACGGACAATGGCATTTTGAGTAGGCAGAGCCAGTTCATATCCCCAAAGAGGAGATTGTTCTTGTCGTTTGACCTGTTCCAGGAACTGCTGTGCATCTTGACGGTCTGAGTTGGAGGATTTCGGGGAGTGAATAAGTTCCAGGGCACTCACGATCTGGTTGAGCCCGTTAGCGTCCATTGTTTGATTACCGCCCTGAATTATAGTAGTTTCTAGAAGGGCAACAATAGGCTGACACGTTAGGAGTGTGGTGCGAGACTGCGATGGGATGACCTCTGCTCAGGCTTCAAGTGGCGTAACGAACAAACAGCAAAAAACTAGAAAGTTACTCCAGACAAAATGTAGAGAACACGAGCGAGAGGAGCCAACAGAATGTTCCAATCAAACAGCTTCCGGTGAGTTGTTTATTAGCCACCGTGACCGTCCACTTCAATTTTTGTTTTGTTTTCATTTCGCGGAATCGTCACAGCAACAAGACGATAAGGGTTCCATCTCTGTGTCTTTGACTCCGTAAAATGGAGAGTTCTTTAATCGAAGTCATTGATATTAAAAAGGCATTCAGTGCTAGAGGCATAAAGAAGTCCACCTACCGTTTTCTGGGCATCAATGAAGAGGAATTGAGTGACTGCCAACTTCTTACGCGTGAGGAGTTCAACTCGCGCGTCGTGTTATTGAAGCAAAAGCTTAATGAAGCCGCACAAGACCATCCAGATCTTACCATTACTAGCATTGACAGAATGATTGAAGTTTCCAATGTACAACCCTCAAGCCCTCCAATTCTTTGTACAAGTCCAACCCAGTCTTCCCAGTTCCATGACATCACTACCCAGTTTGCCACCTTGGACTCTGAACCCTTCAGTGATACATTCCCAAACAAGAAGCACAAAGGCTCTAGTGACTTTGCCCCTTTGACATCCGAGGACTAATTCTTCACATGGCGAAGTTATCATCATCATTGTTCCTTTTTTTGTTGGCTATGTACTTCAAGCGTTGTAGCGCTTGTGATAGAGACCAAGTGCCTTGATAGGGAATAAGAAACGATAGTTAGGGTATTCAATGGCACATGAATGATTGAAAACACCTTCAATGTCTTCATATTCCCAAGCACCATCTGGTCTTTGTCTTTTCATCAACAATTCAATACCTCTATCGATCACCTCTTTATCAGGGTATTCAGCCAAAATCAATCCGATGATAGCCCATGCTGTTTGCACGACAAGACTCTTCTCCGTCTCAACATATGTATGGAGCTCACAAGATTTCATCGACTCACTCCAACCACCATCCTCTCTCTGACGGGCAACAAGGAAATCACATCCTCTTTGCACAACTTCAGAGTTCTCATAGTTTTCGCCAATTGTGTTCAAAGCTTCAAGTGCAAACATACCAGCGTATGTGAAGCAGATACCCCAACAGCCATACCATGAACCATTCTCATGTTGAACTTCCTTAATATAGTTAATGGCTCTCTCAATTGCTTGATCAATCTCTGGTTTTCTGTATGAGTCGTAGTCTCTGAAGTAGGTAAGACCCAACACAACAGAGTCAGTGCACTCAACATATGGGTACTCCACCATAATGTTGGCAAACACTTCAGCAGGGTTGAATGCCTCCATAAGTGTAGTGGCTTTAATCTTCTCATAAGTTGCGAAAGAACCAAACTCAAAAGATCCAACGTTTTGAAGACCCAATAGGATATCAACAGCATCGTGGAGTCGTTCATCAGAGATCATGTCCTTGACATGTGCATAGACAGGACTTTTCTTAACCATGATGATAGCCTTGACAGACTCAGCAGTACAGTCACTAACAGTGTATCCTTGATCCTTAGTACTGAAAGGCCATCCACCGACTCTCTTATCTCTGAAACTTCCTTCTTCACATTCTTCAGTGAACTGAGATCTGACAAGGAATGCATAACATCTTTCAACCATATCCTTGTATTCTGGCAACTCAGCAAGACCTGCCATAAAGAGATATTGAACGGCGAATGCGGCATCCCAAACTTGTGAACCATTCGTTCCCATGATGGTAAGACCTTGACGACCATGGAATAAGAAATCCTTGAAACGGAACATACATCTCTTGAATGTCTCTGATTCAGGTCCTTCTTCATGATAGACGGTAATTGCAGCAAATGCACCACTGACAGGAGCAATTGTCATATGATCAGTGTTGATAAGTTCTTTCTTGATAATGCTGTAGATGTAAATCTTGAGACTGTTCAACAACCATTTTGGTCTCCATTTCTCCCACTGGGCCATTAATGGATTCACAAGGTTTAATAAAGTAGAGTGTGGATAATACAAATCAACTCCACAGACATCATCTCTGTGCTTGGAGAAGTCAATAGTGTCGTAATCACGTTTGTAGATCTCCTTTCTGAGCTCTCTGATCAGATCATCCTCTTGGCATTGGAAACGTTCAGCAGCAAGGATTCCCAATGGTAAATAAATAGCTCTTGTGTGTACCCACCATCTACCAGGATGGAGTGGTAATGAATATGGTAGTGCCCAAAGCTCTGGTGGGGTAGGATTCAATCCTTCCCATTTGTACAGGTTCATCACAGCGAGCCATGACTTACCCCAGTGTGGGGTTCTGATGGCACCACCCAATTTATGAAGTGTTTCTCTTGCTCTCTTACAGACTGGATGGTCTTTTGAAAGTCCAAGGAGACGGAGGTTGAGATAGTTGATTGTAGTTCCGAAGCATGTAGATTTGTCGACTGAGTGAAGACCCCATCCTCCATCAACTGGATGAGCAGTGTTCACAATATATCTGATCAATTCGATACGTTCATGCTCTGGAATTGGTGTCTTCGTGACATAATGTGTGATAACATATCCGACAGTCATGAACATTGGTCCCTTATACTGATTTGGGAAGATTCCAGTGTTAACATCTTGAAGGTAACTGAGGAATGTGGCACCATTTTTGGCAGAATCCAAGGCATTCTTTGGTTCTGGAAGATATGGCGGGTTAAAATCTTCGGTTTGGAGTAAGTATTTCTCGACAATGCTTTGCTCGTTTGCAGCACTCTCTTCTTCGGATAGATAATGCCATTGAGTGCTACCGAGATCAGTCGAGGAAAGCCTCCAACGAGTTGGATCTGTCTTAGGAAGACCAAGAGTCTCTGAGTACAAGACCATTCTTTGCAAGACTTGATTGCAGGTCTTAGAGTATTTGCCCTATCTGAGAAGAACAAAACTTCAGGAAGCAGAAAAAAAGTGGAAAGAAGGTCTGTCGTTTAGTTTGGCGCGTCGTACAAGACCACATTTGGTGAGATGTCCGGGTGTTGGTATTGTACGTTGGAGAAAACATGACGTTCTTTCGCCCTTTTGGGGCTCTTTATCGATCCCAGGAAAGGCAGAAACGCTTGGATTTTGAAGGCAGTGAAGGTGATCTATCATAGAAGTAGTAATACTACTTAAATACATCCAAACAATTGCATTTGTGGGGCACTTTCAATGTTCTTTCAGCGAACAGCTGCCATGTTCTCACGGGTCAGCAAGGTAACGACTGCCATTTCTCCGCGTGCAACCTACCTACTCCGACGCTTAATGCCGCACCAAAGAACGATTCTTCCTCCTTGCTCTTCCACCCAATACACACGGCTCTACTCACATTCTACCACTGAAAAAATGGCTGAAGTCAAGAGAGATGTGCTTCCTAAGACACTGAAGCCTACGCATTATGACCTGGAAGTGTTCGACATCAATGTCGCTGAGAACACCTTCGGAGGGCGCGTAATCATCTCGCTTGATGTGAAGGAAACCACTGACAGCATTGTTCTCCACGCTTCTCACATCAAGTTCGAAGAAGTCAAGCTTAAATATTCCATCACCAAGACTGAGTCTGAGATCAATGTTAAGGAGACCACTTTTGACGAGAAGAAGGAGACTGCCACTCTGGCTCTTGAGGAGCAATTGAAAAGCGGGGGCAAGGCCGTCTTGGAAATAAAGTATGTTGCTCAAATCAGAGACAACATGGAGGGATTCTACAGATCAGAGTACAAGGACAAGGATGGTAAGGATCAAGTTATGCTTTCCACCCAATTCGAAGCTGTTGCAGCTCGTACTGCCCTTCCATGCTTTGACGAGCCAAACTTGAAGGCTTCGTTCCAGTTGACAATCACTGCTGCCCAGGACTTCACTGTGTTGTCCAACACACCAGCTTTGTCATCCAAGGTTCTAGATGATGGTAAGAAGAAGGGCGTTATTGAAGCTGCCGGCTTGAAAGTAGTTAAATTCCAGGAGACTCCACTTATGAGTACTTACCTTCTTGCCTGGGCTGTTGGAAAGCTCGACTACATTGAGGCCTTCACCGAGAAGACTTATGACGGTAAGAAGATCCCAGTTAGAGTTTACACTCAAGATGGAATTTCTGAACAAGGTCGTCTTGGTCTTGAAGTTGCCACTAAGGTTGTTGACTTCTTCTCCTCTGTCTTTGAAATTGATTATGTCCTGCCAAAGCTCGACTTGATCTCCGTTCCAGCATACTCACACAATGCCATGGAGAACTGGGGTCTTATCACGTTCAGACCAACTGCATTGTTGTTTGATGAGGAAACTTCAGCTCCTTCATATAAGAAGAAGGTTGCATACGTTGTTGCCCATGAGCTCGCTCATCAGTGGTTCGGTAACCTCGTCACCATGGACTGGTGGGATGAGCTTTGGTTGAACGAGGGTTTCGCCACCTGGGTCGGATACTATGCTGTTGACAACATTTATCCAGACTGGAGGATCTTTGATGTCAACACTGCGGAAAACTTGCAGATGGCATTGAACGTGGACTCATTGAGAGGATCACACCCAGTTGAGGTCCCTATTGCAAGCTCCTCTGATATCGATCAGGTGTTTGACCATATCTCTTATTGTAAGGGTGGTTCAGTCATTCATCAATTTGCTACAACTATTGGTGTCGAGACCTTCTTGAAGGGTGTTTCTCTTTATCTGAAGAAGAACAAGTTCGGAAACGGTTCTACAAAGGACTTATGGGAGGCCATTTCTGAAGTCTCAGGTAAGGATGTTGTGGGCATGGCTGACAACTGGATTTCTAAGATTGGTTTCCCATATGTTTCAGTCGAGAAGGACTCTGAGGGAAATGTCACTTTCACTCAGAACAGATTCTTGTCTTCCGGTGATGCCACAGAGAGCGAGAACCAGACAATCTGGTGGATTCCATTGAACATCTCCACCGGTGTTAAGGACACTGATAAGACTGAGGAAGTCTTGTCTGAGAGATCAAAGACCGTTAGTGGATTGGGATCCTTCTTTAAGGTCAACAAGAACTCTGATGGATTGTACCGTGTTGTCTACGATTCTGCAACTCTTGAATCAATCAAAGAGAACTTGGATAAGCTTACCGCTACTGACAAGTCTGGATTGATCGCTGATGCCATTGTGACTTCTACCGCTGGATACATGAAGACGTCTGACTGCTTGGATCTCCTCAAGCTCTTCAAGGGTGAATCCGACTATGTTGTTTGGTGTGCTCTCTTTGATGCATTGAAATCAATCTTGTCTGGCTGGTATGAACAACCAGAGGACGTTCGTGATGCTTTGAAGAAGTTCTTCAAGGAGCTCGTTGCTCCATCTGCACTCAGCTACGACTTTGACACTACTCCAGAGGACTTCCTTTCTGTGGAGTTGAGAGTCATGCTTCTCTCTGGTGGTGTTTCTGCAGATGTTCCAGAGATTGTTTCCAAGGCCAAAGAGTTGTTCGAGAAGTACCGTGCTGGTGAGTCTATTGATCCTGCTTTGAGAAGTGTTATCTTCAAGGCCGTTGTTCACGGTAAGGACGCCACAGTTGAGGACTTTGATGCTGTCTTCTCTTTGATTGAAGCACCAAATGCCGCTCTTGACACACGTGAGATTGTCCTTGGTGCTTTGGGTTCCGTGACAAACCCAGTGCTTGTTGATAAGGCCGTTGCATTGATTCTTGATGAGAGAGTGCCAATTATGGATTTGCAATTCGTTGCTTACCCACTTTCTGAGAATGGAAGCGCAAGGGCCGCCTTCTGGAAGTACTTCAAGGAGAATTACGATGCCATCTATGCCCGCCTCAACACCAACAGAGTCGTGTTTGATAGATTTGTCAAGTTCACATTGCCACACTTCTCCAGCTTTGAGATGCACACTGAGATCAAGTCATTCTTTGAAGGTAAGGACATTTACGGGTTTGAGAGATCTCTTGACCAGGTGTTGGACAATGTTGAGACCAAAGCCAAGTGGGTCTCCAGAGACAAGGTTTCTGTTGAGCGTTGGTTAAAGAAGGAGAAATACTTGGCTTGATTCGTTCTTATCGGTCTTTTGCTGTTTTCCTTGTATTTTCCACTTTTAATAACGACATATGAGTATACTTTTTGCTGGTCCATATAGGAGATTGGATTGTAGTTCGATATGCCACTCAGATGATGGAACCAGTGTTCGGGGATGGGGAAGTTCACAATCTCTAGGAGACGCATGCATGAGACAAAGGCGAGTGGTATGAGCACTTGCAGTGTGGTGTTAAAATGGGGATTTGTTGCTTCTGCTTTTGTTTAAACAAAGGCAACTGGCTTTCCAAGAGCACTGAAAGAAGCAAAGTACAAAGTTTCAAGCTTGTGGCCCTAGCACAGAGAGAGAAATCAAGCCCAAGGATAACTTTTCACCCGATTTCCGATAGCGTGTCTTCGCCAAAGCGCGTAAGACAACGCGGCATATTTGCGAAGAAGCCTGATCCGGTAACAATTCGTTTAGGACGCGCGAAATTTTCCCCAAAGCAGTAGTTGACACCCGGTACGACGTGCCAATTTGCGCAGAGATCGTTGGGCGGATCGCGTGTCCAGTTTTCCTTCTCTTCGAAAGTGATACACACCCACGTAGCTCTCTCTCTCCTTCCAAACTACGTGGCGATTAACTAGCACAGTTATACCATGGCTCTTGACACTCTTGACTACGCTGTCCTTGTGGCACTCGCTCTCGCCGTTGCTGCCTACTTCACTAAGGGTATCTTCTGGGGTGTTGTGGATGATGGCACCCGTGTGTTGTCTGACTCCCGTGACATCGCTGAGGTTGTGAGGGAGAACAAGAAGCAGTACTTGATCTTCTACGGTTCCCAGACTGGTACCGCTGAGGACTACGCCCACAAGTATGCTAAGGAATTGAAGGCTAAGTTCAAGCTCAATGTAATGGTTGCAGACCTTGCAGACTACGACTTTGACACCTTGAATGAGATCAATTGCATTACCTCATTCTTCATCGCCACCTACGGTGAAGGTGACTTCCCAGACCAGTCCGTTCCATTCGAGGACCACATTTCCAACTTGGTTGAAGGTGACTTGTCTAACTTGAAGTACACAATGTTCGGTTTGGGTAACTCCACCTATGAGTTCTTCAACGGTGCTGCTCAGAAGGCCTTCAAGTCCCTTGAGAACGCTGGCGCTACCTTGGTTGGCCAGTTCGGTAAGGGTGATGATGGTGCTGGAACATTGGATGAGGACTACATTGCATGGAAGGAGGCCACATTTGACGTTTTGAAGGATATTCTTCACTTGCAGGAGCAGGATGCAGCTTTCGAGCCATCTCTTAAGATCACTGCCCTTGACCCAGGTGAGTTTGATGAGGATGACATCTTCCTTGGTGAGCCAGATAAGTCTTACCTCAGCAAGAACACTGACTTGTCTAAGGGTCCATTCGACCATGCTCACCCATACTTGGCCCCAATCTCATTATCAAAGGAGCTCTTCAACTCTAATGACAGATCATGCATCCACGCTGAGTTTGACCTTTCCAACACTGATCTTCGTTACTCCACCGGTGATCACTTGGCTGTCTGGCCTTCAAACTCTAACGAGAAGCTTGAGAAGTTCCTCAAGATTACCAATTTGTGGGAGGACAAGGAGAACGTTGTTGACTTGAAGCCATTGGACTCCACTGTTTCCATCCCATTCCCAACCCCATGTAACATTGAGGCTATTTTCAGAAATTACAAGGAGATTTCCGGTCCAGTTTCCAGACAGATGGTTGCT
The DNA here is from genome assembly GCA_030580135.1 of Petasospora easanensis. NCBI lineage: Eukaryota > Fungi > Ascomycota > Saccharomycetes > Phaffomycetales > Wickerhamomycetaceae > Petasospora > Petasospora easanensis. Next base: position 272,885 of record JAKTSI010000002.1, on the reverse strand, counting down.
AACTTGAAGCAGTTTGCCCCATCGCAGAAAGCCAAGGATGAGTGTGACAGACTCTCAGACAAGGGCGTCTTCGCTACAGAAATCCACGCTAAGAAGTACGACCTTGCCGATGTCCTTGAGATCATCTCTGAAGGTGCTCGTTGGAAATTCCCATTGGAGTTCTTGATTGAGTCCATTTCTAACTTGCAGCCACGTTACTACTCCATTTCTTCTTCTAACTTGTCAGAGAAGACTACCATTCACATCACAGCCGTTGTTGAGGCCGACAAGTACGAGGACAGACTCATCACCGGTGTCGCCACTAACTTGCTCCGTAACATTGAGATTGAGCAGAACAAGGAGTCCAGCACACCACACCTCACATACAACCTCAAGGGTCCAAGAGGCGCCTTTGCTCCATTCAAGCTCCCAGTCCACGTCCGTAAATCCACATTCAGATTGCCAACTAACATGGCTGCTCCAGTTATCATGATTGGTCCTGGTACCGGTGTTGCTCCAATGAGAGGTTTCATCCGTGACCGTGTCGCTAAGGCCCAGCAGGGTGAGGTTTGCGGTAAGATGATCTTGTTCTACGGTTGCAGAACCTCTACTGAGGACTTCTTGTACAAGGAGGAGTGGCCAGAGTACGCCAAGGTTCTTGGTGAGTCCTTCGAGATGGTCAACGCCTTCTCTAGAGAAGGTAAGGAGAAGGTTTACGTTCAGCACAAGTTGTACGAGCGTAAGGAGGAGATTGCTAAGTTGATCGATGCTGGTGCCTTCATCTACGTTTGTGGTGACGCCGCTAGAATGGCTAGAGATGTTAATGACACCCTCTGCAAGATTCTTGCTGAGGCTAAGGGCTTCTCCGAGGAGAAGGCTCACGAGATCTTGAAGAACTTCAGAACATTGAACAAGTACCAGGAGGATGTTTGGTAAAAGACATAGATTGTTTCAGTTGTACCCTTTATAGTTGGCTAATATATTTGCTTTTAATTCAGAACTCTTAATCTAGTACTTCAAGTCACCAGTGACGTTGCTCCAGAACTCTTCGACATACTTCTTCTGATCCTCTTCAGGAGCACCTCTCACAAACAAGTAGACTCTGCTATCTAACTCATTGTCCCATTTACCTCTGTTACCACTAACACAAATACCTCCGGTTTCTTGCAAGATAACCCAACCGGCACAGACATCCCACATCTGACATCCGCCTTCCCAGTACGCATCAAGCTGTCCGGTAGCAACATGAGAGATGTTCATAGCGGCCGAACCGAAGGAACGGAATCCATGAATGAAACCACGGTCCTTAGCCAAAAGGTTCTTAAAAGTGGATGTCTTAATGTCAAACTGTTTACCATCTCTCTCAGATCCCGACTCCAGCGCCACAAGAGAGGACTGAAGCGTCAATGACTTTTCCCACTTTGGCAATTTCTTATCATTAACGTAAGCTCCGTGGCCAGTGATAGCATGGAAACACAAGTCAAGATGTGGGTTGTAAATCACACCAACAACAGCTTTTCTATCCACTGCAAAACCGAGAGAGATGCATGAGTATGGGAAGTTGTGGATGAAGTCAGTGGTACCGTCGATTGGATCCACAATGAAAGTAGGCTCATTGGACAATGTTGTGATTCCTTCCTGATATGTCTCCTCACCAATGAACTTGTACTCTGGGAACTTGGCGCTAATACGCTCAGAAACAAGAGCCTCAACACGCTTGTCAATGGCAGTAACGAGATCCACGCTGTTCTTCTTATCATCAAAACTCTCCTTTCCAGCATGGGCACTGATAATTGCACCACACTCCTTGGAGAGCTCAACGAGGAAATCGTGGATTTGCTGGTAGTCAGGTGTGGACATGATTGATATACGACTGATTTGGTTATCAAACGGACCAAATAGAGCTGATTGTCTGACTGTTCAAAACGTGGAGGCCATGCTCGATTTTGCGGGTGAGCGACGATGTCCGGGTGTAGTTGTTGCGTCACTTGCATGTGACTCTAGAGTCTACATTCTCTTAAACGAACCACCAATTACGCACGTTTGTATACAAATGAAACATGATCAATTAAAGAAAGCCATTAAGTGTATATAGATCTATAATCGGAAAGTGAAATAAAATTGTATATTGGAAGGAACATGGAGAATTGAAGACAGGAAGTTGGACCATTCATCTAGAGGTCACCAAGGGAGTCGTAGACTGCTCTCCACTTCTCAAAGAAGCCTCTGAAGAACTTTACTCCCAGGCCAACGTCCTTAGAACCAGTAGCAGCTCTGATACTGTGCATGGACAACTGAGGAATACCAAGATCAATTGTTCTAGCACCAGTTTGACTGGAAATAGATGGACCAATTGTACCACCTGATCTAGCACCATTCTTGATCTGGAAGTACTGCAAAGTGTCACCGTTGATTCTTGCAACTTCCTCAACAAGAGCCTGACCAACACCATCAGTTGCCATGTGGCCATTTGGATCCAAGGCAACAGTGATACCAACGTTTGGCAATGGGTAGTGATCCTCGAGGTATTCGCCCTTGTATGTTGGGTTCAACAAATGAGTGACATCAGCAGAAAGGACGATGGAGTTGGCGAAAGAAACTCTAGAAAGAGCCTCAGAATCTTCAAAGAGAGCAGCAATGACACGCTCGGTGATGGAGTTGACAAGAGTGGACTTGGCACCTTGTCTTGTAAGAGAACCAATCTCCTCGTTGTCGTAAAGAAGAACCTGGGCAAATGTGCCCTCTGGGATTGGCTTTTCAGTAAACTCCAAGAGAGAGTACAATGCAGCAAACGAACAGATTCTGTCATCAATTCTTGGCGCATAAAGGAAGTCGTCCTTCAAACCACCAATAGTACCACGTTGAACATCAAAGAGATCAAGATCAAGCTGGAGCAAGTCCTCAACACCAGCATCAGCAAGTTCGGCAATGTATCTCAACAACTCAAGGGAATGATTACCGTACAATGGTGCCTTCTTCTCTTTCTCGGTTGGAACCGGTTCGGCTCCTGGGGAGAAGGCGATAACTGGAATGGCCTGCGTCTCAGGGTTATATGGTGGGTTAGCAGCTGCACCAAAGTGTGGAGCAAGAGTGGAGATTCTTGCAATTGGTTTCGGAGAGGTATCAATCAACTTTGAGACAATCTTAGAACCGGTTGGAGAGTCGGAGTCTTTGACTCTCACTAGGACTCTTCCGGCAAGACCGAGGTCTCTGTCAAACCAAGCTGGAGACAATGCACCGGCATATGGAGCAACACCAAGAAGCTCATATCCATCAACCTTTGCCTTCTTTGAAACAGGTTTGAGCTTAGTAGCCAAAGCATCGCAGTGCGCACCGATAATACCCGCACCGTACTGTGGCTTCCAGTTCTCACCGAGTACAAACGCACCGAGATTGGTTCCACTTCTGGTAGTGTAGTAGAGGCCTGGGGCCAGACCAGTCCAATCTTCCTTCTCTGAAAGGTATTTGAAGCCACTGGATTCCAAGACCTTGGAGAAGTGTGAAACAACGTGGAAAGTAGTTGGGTTCTGAGCGGTGAAGTTGATGTAATCGTCAGAGTATTTCAAGTAGTAGTCCTTATCTGCGGACAAGCGGGTGGCGGACGCCTTTGCATCTTCGTGCTCGAATTCCTCCTCTGGAGTTGTCTCTTCATCATCAAATCCATCAGACTCAGAGTCGAAGTTCACAATCTTAGAAGACTTCTTTATAACTTTGGTCTTACTGTGCTTTGAGCGTGACTTCTTGTGGGCTGAAGAACCAGGCTTGGTGTCCTTGACGAGGGTTGCCCCGAGCTGGAAGAGGTCAAAAGCCTGGCGCATTGCGTCCTGTGCCTTCTCAATATCGAATTCTTTTGACATTGTCTGTTGTGTTAGTTTAGTTGGTGGTGTAGGTTAAAGTGGTCAGTTGAGGGGCAAGATAAAGTCGCTGGTTGAATTGCGTATGAGTGGCCGCGGGTGGCGGGTGAGCTTGCCGTTCGGGTGCATGTCACCACATCTCCACAATTAGTGTGTATTAGGTGAAAACTACCGAGCAAAGGTCAAAGTGAACTCAGATAATTAGAAAACACAAGTTGATTTTTTTGTTTTTATCCGTTTATCCGGAGAATTTCCGTAAAGAATGTGCCCAGGGAGGCCGGTAGTCAGTGAAAGTCACGTGCAGATAACGATATCGCCCTCGGATCTGAAAATTTTGCCGCGATGACACCATCTTCTCTCTACTTTCTCTCCATTGTCAGCTCATCTAGTGTCAGAGTTTCAGAAACCATTAATAACATCCACACAAAATGTCGAAGCAAAACGAACAGCTTCCTGAGATGCTGTCTGATGCAGTGCTCAAGGCTTCTGTTCCTGTGCCTGAGGACTTTGTTGAGGTCAAGGGTATTGACTACTCCAAACCATCAAGTATTGATATGAAGGCTTCAGATCTCATTAAGAGTATGAGAACAATGGGTTTCCAGGCATCTTCAATTGGTGAAGGTTGTGAGATTTTTGATGAGATGAGATCATGGAGAGGTGTCCACAGAGATACTCTTGAAGAGCACAAGAGAACTGGTGAGTTTGATGAGAATGGATTCCAGAAGGCCACTGTCTTCATGGGTTACACTTCTAACTTGATCTCCTCTGGTTTGCGTGAGACTCTCCGTTATTTGGTCCAGCATAAGCATGTCTCTGCCATTGTCGCTACCGGTGGTGGTATTGAGGAGGATTTGATTAAGTGTTTGGCTCCGACCTACTTGGGTGAGTTCTCTCTCAAGGGTTCTAAGCTCCGTGAGGAAGGTATGAACCGTATCGGAAACTTGCTTGTTCCAAACGACAACTACTGTAAATTTGAAGAGTGGATTGTCCCAATTCTTGATAAGCTCTTGGAAGAGCAGACAGAAGCTGCCAAAAACCTTGGTGCTGATTGTCTCGATGCCGACTCTCCAGCTCTCCTTACACCTTCCAAGCTCATTGACAGACTTGGTAAGGAGATCAACGATGAGTCCTCTGTGCTATACTGGGCCCACAAGAACCAGATTCCTATCTTCTGTCCAGCTATCACTGATGGTTCCATTGGTGACATGCTTTTCTTCCACACTTTCAAGGCCTCTCCACAGCAGTTGAGACTTGATATTGTTGCTGATATCCGTAAGATCAACTCCATGTCCATGGCTGCTTCCCGTGCAGGTATGATCATCCTTGGTGGTGGTATAATCAAGCACCACATCTGTAATGCTTGTCTTATGAGAAACGGTGCTGATTACGCTGTTTACATCAACACCGGCCAGGAGTTCGATGGTTCTGACGCTGGTGCCAGACCAGATGAAGCCGTCTCTTGGGGTAAGATCAAGGCTGAAGCTCGTTCTACTAAGATTTATGCTGATGCCACTGTTGTTTTCCCATTGATGGTTGCCGCTACTTTTGCTAGTGGAAAGTGATGAGATATAGACATGTAAATAGGTTATGAGAGCTGAAATGTGTAAAAGAAAACGTGTAGAATTGCAATAGATAATGGTAATAAATAATAAATAACCAAGTGTTACCCTGGGAGTGTATATGTAACACTCAAAATAAATATAGCGAGAGAATCTCTTGCTGTATGATAAATATGATGACGATATCAAGCTGAGTTTCTCTCAACAACCTTCGGTTCCCAAGCAGTAAACTTCGGCTTTGCAGTATTGTAAGGAACATAGGCACCTGAAGTTCCTGTCAGGTTTGTAACATGCACTGTTGGTGTTGGGTATGCTCTCTCAGTCTTCTCCTCGCCTGAAACCTTGTTTGGTGGGATATCAGTACCGTAACCCCACCAGTAGTGCCAGCCTGGCTCAATCTGTGACACATCATACTTGCTATCCTTTGGCTCCACCCATCTGGTACGCAAGTGGATATCAACAGGATCATCAGACTCGTAGAATTTGTTACCGTAGTCGTCCTCACCGACGAGCACTCCTGCTCTGGCGTCACCCATGCCGTTCATCTGTCTGGCATAGCGTGACCAGCCCGCCTTCATGATGTTTCTAATCGTACGCGCTAGAGACACGGACATTGTGGACTGATATTGTTGTCAGCGGTGGATGTGAGTGGTGCTGGTTGATGATGTTTTGGTGGTGGTGTAGTCCAATCAGTGTGGGGTTGTTTAAAATTGCTGATGTTTTTTGGAAGATTTCGCGAAAACATTGAAAATGTCCAAAAGGGGAAATGGTTCTGTGTTCGAGACCCGAGGGCCGAGCTGCTCAGGAATCCGGAAGCCGCAGAGGACCTCAGTAATTGAAGGTTGTTTGGTTAATTAGGAGAGGACTTGGTATAGTGGTTCACCGTATTGGGTCGATATCTGGGCGCATTTACAGTTCCGTTATGCACTGCCTCGCACTTCGGGTGGGTCCGCTGGTATGCACCATGTACTGTCACTATCCACGCCTCCAGCGGAGAGAACCTCGAGCCTGGGCCCTGTTGAACTGATTATTTTTTGTCGGAAAACCTAAAAATCTTCAAATACGAACTCTCACTGGTAATATTTAGCAATTCGTATTAGTTAGTGCGGCTTCAGGGCCAGACAGTTGTGCCGTCATAGTTACGAATCAGGGCCAGACAATACTAGCATAGGTAGTCGATCGACAGACCCCTGCAACACCCAAGAGGCGCTTAATACCGACTAGGAAGTTACAATCCCTCTAGCTTAACATAGAACTTCCAATACCAGGATGGTATTCAGATTAAGAAATGGAGAGCAGCCACGATATGCACAAACTCCGCAGCAATCATCTCTCCCAACGCACACGCCTGCACCAAGAGCCCAAGCCCAAGACTACTCCCCGCTATGATCGTAAGTAACCACATCTAATGCCCTCCACTATCAGACAATGATTCTCGCACGAAATTCCCTAAGGAACAAGTTCCCCACGTCATCACATCCGAGGCTGGTCAGAAGTAAGGTGCATCCGATGGCCTCGCATATAGAAGAACTCTGAACCTGCAAAGTTGTGTACATGACTCTTCTGCGGTAAGACCTACATTGAGCCAGCGACTACGTCCGAGTATTGAGCTCAAAGTTTCGGAAGTATCTCCGTTGGGTATCTCGAATTCCTGGGGAGCGCAGCTCAGAAGTTGGAATCTTGTGGAAGCTGGCTATACCTGCTGCTGAAACTGGGTAAACATATTAAACTGGCATCCACCTTGGGTTTTAAAACGGACATGCAATGCATGTGTATGGGATTGGGCAATTGAACACGGTCAGGTAGTAAGTTGAGCATCTTTGTGCTGATATCAGGGATTAGTATTAAATTCCGTCCTATACCTGGGTGCAAATAACGATAGCTGGGGCTTGTCGCTTGGCCATCAGTGTTCAGGGTGTCTTTGAATTCCGTTAAAGCACACTTGGAATTTTGCAAATAGCCCACAGTCAAGTCTTGAATATAAGCAATGCGATATCTTACCACACAATAAAAGAGAAAAATATGGAAGATTTCGAATGATTGATCTTTGGAGGTGATTAGTAACTGGCTCGTGTACCTGTCAAGTGCTCCGGTGCCACAGATAACTAGCAGGAAGCTCGCCGACCCGACCACCAGGACACCTTGTCACCTTCTCTTTTCCATCAGTCAAATCGATCACCTTCACTCTTATCATTACATCAGTAAATCCTACCAAACAACGAGGATTTACCTCCATGGAAACAAACGTGTCTGTCCTTTACGCGTATAAGATCGACTGGCGGGACCAAAGTATCGTCCCGCGAATTGGAACGGGCCACACATGTAAAAAGGTGGAGTCTGGAGAGGCGCCTCGAACCAGTTTTCTATTATAGGACCGGCGATTAATGACACCATATCACTAACGCTCTTGTGTTAGATCCATTACACACAATCTATAACAATGGTTCAAGCTACTGTGGACACTGATATTTGTCTCTTTGATCTGGATGGAACTCTGGTGAACACCACCGACGCAGTCGAGCGTATTTGGAGAGACCTCTGTGCTAAACACGGTGTCAACGCTGATGACCTTTTCCACTTCTCTCATGGTACAAGAACTTCGGAAGTCATGGCTAAGTTTTTCCCGGAGATTGACAACACTGACAACAAGGCCTCATATGCATTTGACAAGAGTATCGTTGAGCAACACGGCCATCTCGTGAAGGTCATCCCGGGACACGCTCAGCTTTTGAACTCTTTGAACAAGGACAAGTGGTGTATCGTCACATCTGGTAACCAGGTTCTTGCATACAGTTGGTTCACATCTATTTTGAGTGATGTCACAAGACCAGAGATCTTCATCACTGCTGAGATGGTCACTAAGGGAAAGCCAAACCCAGAAGGTTACTTGAGAGGTGCGGAGCTCCTCTGTGAGAAGAACTCCCTGAATAAGGACACTGTCAAGAAGATTGTCTTTGAGGATGCCCCAGTTGGTATTGGTGCTGGATTGAATGCCGGTGCTACTGTCATTGGAATTGCTAGCTCGTTTGACCCACAGGTGTTGTACAAGGCCGGTGCCACTTATGTCGTTAAGGACTTGACTCATGTCAAGGTTATCGATGGTGACAAGATTACTTTAGAGTTGGACATTGTTGAAAAGAAGTGATTGCATCTAGAACACCAGAATATAAGCATTGATCTAAAGAGAATACGTAAAAGTATGATCATAAGGCATTATAGGTATTTAAGCATCTTGCTTCTTCTCTTTATCAAGAACATAACGCTCATAGAAGTGGAAGGATTCGAACCCAACTTCAATCATAATAAGGATGATGATGATCCATTCAAGGCGGGTTCCCTTCTCTTCATTCAGTGTTTGGAGGAGAGCTCTCGATTCATCAGTCGCATAGTCAAGCTTCTTGTTAAGAATCGAGATTCTTGGGGAAATGTCAAGAATATTTGATATGGCTCTGTAAATACGCTCAAGGTTTGGTTCACTCCAATACAGATCTGGGATTTCAATCAGCTCAGAGTACAAGTTCAACTTTCCTCTTAATAAGAACAATCTTCCTGTTGATCTCAGCAAGTCCTTTTCTGTGACAGTGAGCTTCTTGCCAACGGATAAACCTTCAGTAAGTCTTCTTGTTTGAACAATGTGTCTCTCCAATGCGTTCTCCAAGATGGCAAGACGTGTAGATCTGGATAGACCGGATGAGAATGCAGCCTTGTCCAACAAGGATTGTTGTCTCTCAAAGTTGTTAATCAGAATAGTCTCAGTGATGACGTGACTATCAATATCAGGTTCTGAGGCAAGCTCGATATAGTCCATGTCTTCAGACTCTGGGTAATCATACTTTGAGATCATGCAATCTTGAAAGAGTGGCAAGATCTTCTCTTCAAGTTCCTTCTCTTCAATTCCCCATCCAACAATCGATCCTGATTCCAAAATAAGAACATCATGTTGATCGTTAAACTTCCAATGTAATATCTCATTTGGAACGAGTACCTGGACACCAAGGGAGTTCTTCTCTAGAATAGTGTTGAAGTCATATTTCTCACATGTAGTGAACGTGGTAACGGGTAGAACTGGATGATCTTTCTGAAGTTTCTCGAGTAGTTCTGATGGCTTATCATGATGCCATCCTGACCGCTTGGTGCGTCTTAGTGACTGTGCTGTTGTTTGACGGGTAGTCTTAGGGGTCTTGCGGAGTGGGATCGATGTGGAGTTCAAACGCAGGGCAGCCCACCTGAAAGAATGAATGGGCACCACGCCCCGTTGTGCAGCTGAGCGTAAAAATGGACTTGTCAATAACCTCATCATTGAATGCGATAATCACTTCTTATCAAAAGTACAGATACATCACGTATTGCAACCCATGGGAACAAGCGGCTTGACACTTTCTAAAAGCGCTCAGCTTAATTGGACCAAGAAGTGGCCGTACCATTAACCGCGAAATCGTTTGATGAGTGGACGGCCCGACGGTCGACCGATTTCTGGTACTGCTGCGCCCTCCTGAGAGAGGCTTTGAAACAACCCTTTCCATTGTCTGTAGAAGCCTTCCCTGTGACACACACTATATATAGAAAATGTACAAACGGACGGCTCAAGTGTGGGGGTTCTACTTTTTCCAGGCGTAGTACGCCCCAGGGCCCCACCGATAACGAAACAAGGTACCCAACACGGTGTTAGCCCTTGTTGCGCACCTCTTGGCTACTGTAACCACAAAGGAGTGAAACCACGAAACAATGATGCTAAATGATCTAGAACCCTAAGATCTTCGTTAAAGTGTTATTTGGCAAGTTTCAGATCCCCTAGTGTTTAGAAACGTCTGTCACGCAGCACTCCGCCCTGGTTTATTTACCAATTTCCCGATCCGGAGCAGTAATTGTTTGCGCGAAGCTCATCCCCCGTGGTGCGTGGTGCTATACGTGAAAGGCTTCTTCAGTAGTTGACTATGACAGGGGTGTTTACGCGTCTTAATGTTATTATCCCCTATTCCAGTTCTTAAGGATCTTCAAGGCGTTTTGCTAGGCACTCAACCCCTTTGTAGCACCCAATTATATCGCCATTTAATATCTTGAGGCGGTGTGTCAACATAGTCTCTTCGCGCACCGTCGCGAGCTCAGGTGGAGCCAATCTATAAATAAAAAGCCAGTCCCCACCAGTTACTCAAACGTAAACAAAAACTAACCGCCCAGTCAACGAAACCCACCAACGGTTCTCTAGTACACAACAGCATTTGTCAAGCAGGTGCAGGAGGTCAGTATCCACACTCAGAACACGTCATACAGTTCGTCTCGTTAGCCCAACGCATAGCGAAATCAAAACAAGAAAAAAACACGACTTGGACGCTTCCCGCCCAATTTCATCTTTTCGCCCAGACGCCAAAACTTTCTCTTGTGCTCTCTTCCACTCAGTATCGGTATTTCATCAAAACTACTGGTTTGGAATCACAAGTACACAACATATCACCAAAGCCAATTGAACAGGTCATCGTTTTAACAAAGACGCTCAAACCCTTGTTCTCTTATCCGGCAGCACACACACACACACACAAAGCAGCCAACCACAGAACACAAGTGATAATATTAACTGGAAATGTGTGGTATTTTCGGTTACGTCAACTACTTAGTTGAGAAAAGCAGAGGCGACATTGCCGCCACCTTGATTGAAGGTTTACAAAGATTGGAGTACAGAGGTTATGATTCAGCTGGTTTGGCCATCGACGGCGATAAGCCAGATGAGACCTACATTGTCCGTCAAATCGGTAAGGTTGCCCAATTGAAGAAGGAGTATGAGGCTCAGAGCTTTGACGAGAAGGCTACTTTCGTGTCTCATGCCGGTATTGCCCACACCAGATGGGCAACTCACGGTCAGCCTAAGGTGATCAACTGTCACCCACAAAGATCTGATATCAACAATGAATTCGTCGTTGTTCACAATGGTATTATCACAAACTACAGAGAATTGAAGACTTTGTTGCAGAAGAAGGGCTTCGTCTTCGAGTCTGACACCGATACGGAATGTATCGCCAAGTTGTTCAAGCACATCTATGACACCAACATCAAGAACGGTAACGAGCCAGACTTCAATGACTTGATGAAGCAAGTTGTTTTTGAGATTGATGGTTCTTATGGTTTGTTAGTCAAGTCTATTCACTACCCTAACGAGGTTGTTGCCACCAGAAGAGGTTCTCCATTGTTGGTTGGTGTTAAGACCGAGAAGAAGTTGAAGGTTGACTTCGTCGACGTTGAGTTCCCAGATGTCGAGCACGAGCTGTCTCCAGTGCAGAAAGAGAAGGATGCCGCCCAGTTTGGCCTTTTGCCAGTTGCCCAAGGTGAAACCGGTCTCAGACACTCTCAGTCCAGAGCTTTCTTGAGTGAGGATGGTATGCCACAGCCAGTGGAGTTCTTCTTGTCCTCTGATCCATCTTCTGTTATTCAGCACACTAAGAAGGTGTTGTTCCTGGAGGATGACGATATTGCTCACATTTACGACGGTGAGTTGCACATTCACAGAGCTAGAAAGGATGACAACATCTCCGCCACAAGATCTATTCAGACTTTGGAGATGGAGTTGAACCAGATCATGAAGGGTCCATACAACCACTTCATGCAGAAGGAAATTTTCGAGCAGCCAGAGTCCACATTTAACACCATGAGAGGTCGTATGGACTTCCAGAACCACTCCGTCACACTTGGTGGTTTGAAGTCTTGGTTGCCTACTATTAGAAGATGCAGAAGAATCATCATGATTGCCTGTGGTACTTCTTACCACTCCTGTTTAGCCACCAGAGCCATCTTTGAAGAATTGACTGAGATTCCAGTTAGTGTTGAGTTGGCATCAGACTTCTTGGATAGAAGATCTCCAGTTTTCAGAGATGACACATGTATCTTTGTGTCTCAGTCTGGTGAGACTGCTGACTCTTTGATGGCCTTGCAGTACTGTTTGGAGAGAGATGCCATCACAGTTGGTGTTGTTAACTCTGTTGGTTCTTCCATTTCTCGTCAGACACACTGTGGTGTCCACATCAACGCCGGTCCAGAAATTGGTGTTGCTTCCACAAAGGCTTACACATCCCAGTACATTGCTTTGGTGATGATTGCCCTCTCCCTTTCCGACGACCGTGTTTCCAAGATTGAGCGTCGTCATGAAATCATTGAAGGCTTGCAGAGGATCCCAGAGCAGATCAAGACAGTGTTGTCTTTGGAGGAGAAGATTAAGCAGCTTTGTAACGAGGAATTGGCTAACCAGAGATCTCTCTTGTTGCTCGGTAGGGGTTACCAGTATGCTTCTGCCTTGGAAGGTGCTTTGAAGATTAAGGAGATTTCATACATGCACTCTGAGGGTGTTCTTGCGGGTGAATTGAAGCACGGTGTTTTGGCCTTGGTTGATGATCAGCTACCAATTATTGCATTCGCCACAAGAGACTCTTTGTTCCCTAAGGTGATGTCAGCCATTGAGCAGGTGACAGCCAGAGCAGGTCGTCCAATCATTATCCGTAACGAGGGTGACACCGGTATCAATGTTGACAAGGCGATGGCTGTGTTGGATGTCCCACAAACTGTTGACTGTTTGCAGGGCTTGTTGAACATTATCCCATTGCAGATGATGTCGTATTGGTTGGCTGTGAACAAGGGTGTTGACGTTGATTTCCCAAGAAACTTGGCCAAGTCTGTGACTGTCGAGTAAACCTATAAATATCCCCCTTTTCTTCCATTCTGCTGCTGTTGGTCTTCATTGTTGCATTGTTACCCAATTTTTTTTGACAGTAATTTCTAAATACCATTAATTGAACTTGTTGAAAAAACTTCTGGCCATGTAGTATCATATCTGTTTACGATCAATAATGAGGTGGGCCTGTTGATCGAGTTCAAAGGCAGGCCGAGGCGTTGTTGATTAATGTCCTGCCCAGAGCCCGGGACAGGATCTGTCAACCATGCACATCCTGACTGGCACGGCATATATTGCCCACAGCTCCCGGTACCTTAAACGTTAAACAGCACTGCACACAAGGTAAAATACCAGCAGAGCGGAGCACGTGATGGATCTTTAACAAGAAAAAGTCACCTGTTTGGTTGTGTGATCGAAATTGTGGCTTTGTTAGTTTAAAGACTAAACGTACCATGGTTCCGGGATCCGAAACCCAGATAGTGCCCATAATAGCTTGTTCCTGTGGTCAAGATAAAGACGATGCTGTCCAAGGCGGGTGGCTGCTATGACGGAGGTGGGATCACACGTATATACGCTACGTGTCATAGTTCTGCTGCCTTGGTCAGAAACACAGGTGCGGTTAATGGGCGGCAAATGGTCCAAGCGCCCCTTGCCCTACCCCTGACAATGAGGCACCTCAAACAGTCGGAACTTTAACATGGGACGGCACGCCTTGTTTTCACATTTCCCTTTTCAGTCAGATGGAGTGGATAGTCCAGTTTGTGTGTATTCCATATTTCAGTAGAACTTGTGTGTATACTGCGTGTGTATGTGTAACTGGAAGAACTAGCGTGAGATTCGGCAAGGATTGTATCTTGGTTCCCTCGATGTGGCTGGGCCGCTTCTATCCACGACAATCTCCTTTTGGCTGCAAAATTGAAATTGCAGACTAACGTTGTCGATCACTTAAGGCAGGAGTAGGTGCTTGAGGTATGAGGCGGCATGGGTTGTATGTGCTTTTTTTGCCCTGCCTGTGTTTTGCCTTGGTGGAGGATTGATCCTTGTGGTCGAGCACGTTAAAGAGGGAAAGCCTGCCGCTGATCTTCTGCATGGTGTAGATAACAGCGCTCATCTCAAGGCACCTCATTGGCGTTTAGGGGGTTCAGTGTGTTCGCACCTTCAAACAGGTGTTTTAGAAGTGACAGATTCAGTCTATAATGCCGTACAATTACTGGAATTTGGTGGGAGGGTTCTCTGTTTTCCCGAGGGCTACTGGGACCCCTTGTCATGGAGGTGCCGGGGGTAGATCTGGCAGTGCACAGAACACAAACTCCTTGTTGCGATTGGATCTGCGATTGGATCGTACCATCCTGTGCTTCCCTGAGAAACTGAGAAGATTTCGCTTCTGGGCAGCCAACTATGAAAGGGCCAACACGGGTTGACATCATCAAGTCCCAGGACCTGGCGATCTTGTCCGAAGTTGATAGTTGTTGGGTCGTGCGGGCGTTTTTCCTGATCTGATCGCCACAGCTTACCCAGGGGCCTGCGGGCTCATCCCATGGCCTGCGATGCATCTAGCCCATCAATGCTTCAGGTACATGATCGTTAGCGCTTGGAGATAAGCTTGAATGTGCCAAAAAAATTCAGAATTAAAATAAACAGACAGGTGGCTGCCACACCCCGGGAAAGCAGGGTGTCCATCCCTTCTGCATCCCCCATTGCCCAACTCTGGAGTGTTGCGGACCTTAGCGCCCACCTTTGTAGGCTTGTTCACACATGTATGATGAATGTCGTCTTCATCAACCATAAGGGTTACAGGTCAATCCACACCGGGAATCCCTTAAAGCCTAGCGATCGTCGTCATGGAGAGCTCTAGTTTTTTTTTTTTTTTTTTTTTTTTTTTTGATTTTTGCCATCTCAGCCAGTTCTCAGCCCTCAAGCTTTCTGGCGGCCTGGCCCCGAGAACTGCATGCAGCGGCGGTAGACCAATTGACATGCAATAATGTTCTTCTGTGTAGTTCATGAGCTCATTTTGGTTTGAGTAAATATTGATTCTAGAAAATGGTTGTTTCTTGGGAAGAAACTGTAGAAATCCGTTCTTCTTAGAGCTAGAACACACTATAGCAGGCGTGTTTGAAGTCCATATTCACTCATTATTGCAGTCTCATAATGTGAAGTAGCAATGTATGTGTCTTCAGCTCAAATACCTAAGATACCACTGAGACTCTGTGCTTGATGCTCTTTGTTTACGCTTTGTGACGCGAACTTGGAGACCGCGTCTCTCTATCGCGACAAGAAATTTCGAAGGGACGCGTCTCCTTCTTAACAAACAACACTTCGCAACTGCATCGCACAAACCCTCAAGAGGCTCTTTAACGCCATGGATTTCTTTGACGATCTGGATACTGAACCTGTGAAGGCTAAGACATTTGTCAAGAAGATTGACATCGGCATTGGAGACGAAGAGCCAGACACACAGCATGATGATTTGGAGGCCCCAGCAGACATCGAACAGGACGCGTTCACGGGCACACTCAACATTATAAACAGCTCCATACTGAATGGCGAGGCAGACAAGATCTCTCCAAAAGTGCCTGCCCCAGTTGTGAACCTTTTTGGCACTGGTAACGCTTTGCTCTCCAAGATCAAGAGGCGTTTAAACGGTGAGCCTGAACCTTCCGATGAAGAAGATGAAATGCCAACTCAGGTCGTTGATTCTGACAAATCCACACAGCTAATTGATACGCAGGTAACAATAAGCGAATCTTCTGAGACCCAAAAGATTGATTCTGGAGTTGTACAATCTGATGAAGGTGACACGCCACAGTCTGATGCAATTCATACACATTCAGAGATGCAAAGTACCCAAGTTATTGTACAGCATGAAGGTGTACTACCCACGCAGCCCATTGAAAAGATCGATGAGGAACAAGAGGATGACAATGATATTCCTATTGTACGCAAAAGGAAAACCAACATTTTCTCTGATGACGAGGAAGAGGATGAAGTGCCAGAGCCTTCCCCAGAAACAACTTCAAAACTCGAGGATGACACACAGCCCATCAAAACTCCACTATCGAAGCTGTTCGTTAGTGATGCTGAGAGTGATGATGAAGATGTATCGGCCACTATTCCAAAGACACAGGATGATGAACGTGCCGATCGTCTCAATCGGATCAAAGCCAGAGCTGAACAGAAGAAGACTGAGCGTTTGATGAGAGAACAACAGGAAAAGAACAAGAACTCTAAGGATCTCAGTAATGACGCTTCCAAGAAGAAGGAAGATCTTTCTAAAGATCTGGAAGAAGATGATAACGATTATTCTGAAGCTGAAGTCGAAAAGGATGAATCAATTGCAATGGAGATGCATACGATCAAGACATTTGCTAAGACTGATCTCTTTGCTGCTTTCCAGAAAAAGAAGGAATTCAGGGCTGAAACCAACACTGCAGAGACAACACCTCTCAATTCATCCCCTGACAAGATCTTGAAAGCCCCGGCATTTAAGCTCAATCAGGATTTCCATCTCTCTAGTGATGACGACGAGAGTGATTTTGATATTCAGGACTACCTTCACAATGGAATAAAACCTGTCAAAGAGGAGAAGGTACAAAAGAAGGAGATTTCCAAAGGCAGCTCTGAAACAGACCAGCAGAACAAACTCCAACCTCCACTCAAACTGAAATCCGAACCTGAAGTAAGAGATGCTATTCAGCTTGACAGTGATAGCGACAGTGATATTGAGGTTGCTATGCCAATTTCCAAATCTAAGATGTTGGATATCAAGGCTAAATTCAGCAAGAAGAGCATTGACCAGAAGAAGGCCAAGCAAAAGAGTCTGGTCATGACCAAAAACTCCATCTTTGCCTACTTGAAGAACGTGTCCAGAAAACAAATTACTGCTGAACTTAAGGATAAGAAGATGGATGAGCCTGATATGACACAAGGTGAAATTGAGCAGATCTTGGATGTCGAGTCTTTGTTGATGAAGCACATGAAGAATGCTAAGATGGTTGAAGAGCAAGAGGAGCTGAGAAGAATCACTCAGAACAAGCGCAACAAGCCTTCTCATTATGATGATGATGTTCCTGAAAGTGATGTTCCTGAAAGTGATGTTCCTGAAAGTGATGTTCCTGAAAGCGATGTTCCTGACTCGGATAATGGCGATGGTGAAGACGAAGAAGAGGAATCTGGTGAGGAAGCAGATGGTGCTGATGTTGATAACGATGAACCAATGATCCCATCAAGCCAGATCCAGAAAGGTGTCCTTGGTACAGATTTTGATGACGAAACTGTTGTGAGTAAGAAAGTCAGAAGGACTAATGTTGTGCTTGACGAAGATGATGATGATGTTGAGCCTGCTGTGGATTCTGACAAGCCTGCTGAAGATTCTGAAAAGCCTATCAAGATGAAGATTCAAGATGTACTTCGCTCCTCTAAGAAAGATACAAGTATTGATCTTGGCATGTTTGGTGGTAATTTCTCCCAAGACGGCACTCAAAGGATCAAGACCAATCTTGGTGTAAGCATGACTCAGTTGTTTGAAAAAGGGTCTCCAGAGAAGGATACTCATGGAAGCAAAGCTTTTGATGATTTGAGAGAAAAAGATTACAGTGTACTTGAAGACATTGCTGCTAGTGACCTTACGAAAGACGAGAGCTTCAAACAAGATAACTCATTCATTGGTTTGAAGACACAGGAGAATCAAGAGTGTGTTGACTATGATCAGCCTCCAACACAGGTTGAAGATATTGAAGCACCATCTGCCAACCCATCGTTTACACAGTCGCTTGATTTGCCAACACAGACACAAAGCTTTGGATCTGCCACTCTCAAAGATACGGCCACACAGGTTGACATTGTGGAAGGAGACACACAGAATGATGATGATCAAGAGGACATTGTTACTGCCCCAAGAAAGAGATTGTGGAAGAAGTCTGAACTGTCTGATATCGATTCTGAAGATGAAAGCGGAGATGATGAAGAAGATGTTGAGACGGAAGCTGAAAGACTTGAAAGAATCAGAAAGGCAGAAATTTACAAGCAACAGCGTCGCCTGGACTTCGAAGCTGAGAAGCGTCGTAAGAGAGAGATAAAGTCTAAGGGTCTTGATATGATGATGGAGAATGAGGCTGATGAGTCTGAAGATGAATGGGCTGGTGTTGGTGGTGCAGATGGTGAGAGAGATGATGTGATGGATTCTGAAGATGAAAAAATGTTCGATGATATTACAAAGGTCAACCAGAGTACCACTGAGTTTGCTAAAAGGTTACATGATGAGTCTGCTGAGAAGGATCAGAAGATGCTTATGAAGATTTTGAAGGATTTGGAAACTGGTAACTGGAAGAAACGTGCTGGAGGAAATGCTGATGATCTTAACTATGACGATGAAGAGGATGAACTCATCAGAAGATACAGGCTCTACAGACAGAACAAGAAGAGACAGATGCTTGAAGAAGACGCTAATCTGAGACAGCTTGCTAAGGATAAGAAGTCACAGGCCTTCTTCCAGTCTATCACCGAAGACTCGCAGCTTGCTTCTAAGAATAATGTCTTTGGTGGCGGCTCCGATCCAAGCAGTGAAGGCTCTGACTCTGATGATGCTGATCCTTTCTTTGACAAAAACCAACGTGCAGAAATGAAGTCTCCAGAAGATGTGTCGAGAAAGTCCAAGAAGAAGAAAACCATTACACAGGCATATGTGCAGAAGTCGCTATCCTTCTTGAATGACATGGAGGATGAATCCTTTGCACCAACCAGCTACTTTGATGAGGATGATTCGTTTGATGATTTGCATACGTTGAAGCAGAAATCCATGATTCAGATCCCAAATAAGACACCCCAGAAAAGGAAGCCAATTGTCATCGAGGATACAAACTCGTCACCTAGTGACATGTTCAAGATGCCATCCATCAAGAGATCCTTCCAGGCATTTGAATCAAGCACTGTTCGTAACACAGATGTTACGATATCTACTTCTGCTAAGACTGTATCCGGTGCTGGCTCCTCAATCATGTCCCTTGGAAGAGCCAGGGCTTCCACAAAGGTTGATACAAAGGCACAGAGAGTGCTAAAGGCACAAAAGATGAAGAAGCAAACGACCGGAAGAGGAGTTTTGAAACGCTTAGAAAGCATCCAGAATAATGCATTTGAGTAATAAATATTTATGAGATCTGATAACCTAATTGTAGATCAGCAAGCCTCTGAATTCCACCAATGAATAAATGTGATGGAAAGAGGCATGCGAGATTCAAAAATGGTAGGGACACATATAGGCGTTCGCGCCCCAGACGTTGAAAAAAATTGTTCGTCCATCTATGATGACGAGTGGACAACTGAAGATCAAACTGTTAAGAATTACGCCATAGAGATTAAGCAATGAGCTTTACAGGAGGCACAAGACTGGCTGCTCTTACCAGAGGCCTGTCTGGTCTTACTTTGGCCAGAGCGGCCAAAGCGGGAACTCCATTGTCCATCAACAACATCACAGGTACCAACACTCTCCTCCAAGTGCGTACTGCTACAAAGAAGGTTGCCGGTTCTAGAACAAGTATGAAAGATTCAGCTGGTCGTCGTCTTGGTGCCAAAGTTGCTGAGAATCAGCCAGTTAAAACAGGTCAGATCCTTATGAGACAACGTGGTACCAAATTCTACCCTGGAGAAAACACATCCATCGGAAAAGACCACACTATCTATGCAACCGAGCCTGGTTACGTCCGTTTCTACCTCGATCCATTTCACCCAAACAGAAAATTTGTTGGCGTGGCCCTTCGTTCAGATTTGAGACTCCCAACTCCACACTTCGAGCCAAGAGTGAGAAGACTAGGATACGTTCCAATCACTGATGCAAAGAAGGCCGATTTTGAAGAGAAGAACCTCACCCGTAAGGCACACCTCATGAGACCAGAAATTCTCAAAAGCTTAGCTCAGAGAGAGCTCAAGAGACAAGAGCTGGTCTCCACATACTCTGAGCAAATCAAACAATTTGTGAGTGATCTCGGCGAGGAGGAGGCTAAAACCGCAGCTCAGCGCTTGTTGTCTATCAGAAACTTCGTTAAGAACGGTGTTCCATCAGAAGAAGCTCAGGCTACTACCACATCCATATACCTTCAGGACCTCAAGCTTCAAAGCAAGAAGGGATCAATCACATCAGCTGAGGTTGAAGCTCTCACCCAGAAGTACACACTACTCAGCCAGAGCGTGGATAAGACTGTCTCTTTCGACAACCAATTCAACCTCATCGAACTTACCACTGAATCTGAGAGAAGAGACAAGGTTAAAGAACTCACGCAACAATTGTCTGCCCTTGTCCAGAACAGTGAGGGAAAGAAAACCAGAAAGCAGGTGGAGCAGCTCATTTATGGATCACGGTACATCACTGACTATGAGAAGAGAGCCCTTGTAGGTGCATTCTTGAAGGCTACTGGTCTCATTGAGTCTAAGGATAAGAACGCTCCATTGAAGAGATGGAACTACGAGAAGAAGAGAGTTGAGGCTATTCCAAGAGCCTAAAAAGATGGGCATTTTCCATTCTACATATGATGCCTTAGAACCAAAAAGCTCTTAACTGTACATAAATACTCGAGAGAATAAGGTTTATAATTCACGTTAAATGATCTTAAACTGACGGCTTCCCATTAGTACACTTGAGTTAGATTGCTCGATTAAACTGCGCGTACGATGAGCGAGGCAGGTCCCTCCGACTCCCCAGCCTAAAAAAAATGAAAGCATTCTACCGCCAACCCACTGTAACAATGGCGCTTTCAACAATTACCACACCCAATATTTACCCTAAGGTCTTCTGATGAACATCTTCAGAAGAAGTTACTCGACGATGCTTACAGGGCGAGCACCGTTACACGCTCAGGTACGCTCTCTTTCCGAGGATTTGGATCTTATTGCACCTCGGTTTGACTTGGGTCCCGGTCAAGTCGAAGTCTTGACTGATCCAAGGGACTTCTATTCCACATTAAAGCAAAAGATCTCCACTGCCAACAAGAGAATATTCCTTTCCTCGTTGTATATTGGCAAATCACAGGATGAACTTGTGGAATGCATTGCAACTGCTCTCAAAAAGAAGCCAGACCTTAAAGTTCACATCTTGACAGATGCCCTCCGCGGAACCAGAGAAGCACCATCCAAGTCCTCGGCTGCCCTTCTAGCCCAACTCATGGGAGAGTACGAATCACAAGTGGATATCAGAATGTATCACACCCCTCATCTGAATGGTATGGCCAAGGCAATTGTTCCTAACAGATTCAACGAAGGATTTGGTCTTCAGCATATGAAGATCTACGGCTTTGATGAGGAGGTCATTCTTTCAGGAGCCAATCTTTCATCAGACTACTTCACAAATCGTCAAGATCGTTACTATATCATCAAGTCTTCAGATATCACAGATTATTACTTCAAAATTCAGTCCACTATTAGTTCCTTGAGTTACAAGCTCTTTAATTCTGACAATGCATCTAAGTTTGTGTTGAAGTGGCCATCCACGAATCCTATTGCAGAACCAACGAGCAACGTCAAACATTTCCTACAAGGTTCCTCAAAAATACTGAAAGATCTGTTAGCTTTAAAGCAGAAACCATCCCCGATTGGATCAGATTCAGAGAAATTAACTTACATTTACCCTGTTTCTCAGTTCACTCCACTCTTTGAGAAGTCATCGGATTGTTCTACAGAGAAGAAATCGGTCCTCACACTGTTAGGATACCTTGATAAGCCAGATGTGAATTGGAAATTCACTGCCGGGTACTTCAACATGCTTCCAGAGATTAAGTCGAAACTTATTTCAGCCAAGTCCACTGGTACTGTTATCACTGCTTCTCCTCTGGCCAATGGGTTCTATAAGTCCAGGGGAGTTTCGGGTCTTCTCCCGGACGCATATCTATACTTATCTAAGGTGTTCTTGCGGGATGTTTACAAAGCTCAAAAACAGGACGATATCAAATTGAAAGAGTGGAAAAATGGTGTTGTCAACACAGAAGGAGGTTGGTCATATCACGCGAAGGGCCTCTGGGCAACCGCCCCTGGAGAATCGGACCCAAGTATTACTATTATTGGTTCTTCAAATTACACTAGACGAGCTTATAATTTTGATCTGGAGACTAATGCTGTCATTATCACTACAGATATCAACCTAAAAGAAAAAATGGCTGGTGAAGTGGCAAACATCGAGAAGCACGCTGATGTGGTTGATTTGAAAGACTTCAAATCCAAAGACAAAAAGGTGCCTGTACATGTTGTCTGGGCTACCAAATTACTTGGAAAGAGATTGTAAATACGTTAAATTCATTAGTCGTTGCATATAGGTTGTTATTTTCCATTGTGGTTTTTGTTTACTCTATACCTCTTTCTAGGTCTTTGTTGGTCTTTATCGTGGGGAGGCTCCTAGTCAGTGAGCCGTAAGACTTATCTTGATAGATAATAAATGATACAAGCCCTGTACATAGCTTGTTTACGTTAGTAACAATGCATGCCAAAGAATTCTCAAGTAATAACTTACCATAATTGTAACAACACCTTTCTCATCCTATGAAGCGTATGTTAGTAACATGAAGTGACGATGCGGGAATACGTTGGAATTGCACGTACCATAGGAAACTCGTAGTAATTTCGCTTATCTCTCAATATTCTTGTTATGATAAGCACAGTATTGCCTGCTAATTCAATTCTGCAGGGGTATCTGATGATTGGACAAGCATAAGAGCCGAGAAAATTTGTGATGCTCTTTTGACACTGTTAGTACTGCGGCTCAAATAGATGACATCCTCATTGTTAATACGTACTTGACAGGCCCACTTAAATATACGTGTGAGGTTTCCTGCAAACCAAATATAATCCACAAAGTCGATATAGTAAACTCCATGTGATCCTATACGGTTGAAGTGGGTCCATGAAGAGCAACTGAGTATCCAGAGACCAATAATTGCCCCGACTAGCAGACATCCAAGAGTGTTCCTTGATAGATCCTGAAGTTCGTGCCTTGTTGCTCGGTATTTAAAGCATTGCATCAAAAGAACCCCATGAATAAGGATAGATGTTGTAGTGACAAATATAGAATAGTACGAGAGATCGTATGTGGGATGAATGGGAAACCTTTGTGAATACTGTTCATGGACAAAAGAAGAGAAGGTGTAGGAGAGTGAGAATGAGAAACACAGTATCGCTTCTATAGACTGAAGAGTTTGTTAATTTGGGACTCATTTCCAGATGGAAATATTACTTACTGATAAAAGAATGTAATCAAAGGACAATCCATAGATCGAACTGGCTTTCCTTATTTCTCTCACTTGAATGAGATGGCCACCGGTCTTTGGGGGGTTGGTTAGTGAGGTTCGATTTGGGCATACAGGTGCATATTACTCACCAGTGTAAGAGATACTATCCCTTCTATAAGAGGGAGTATTCTCATGTAACGGCGTTTAGTAGAAAGAGTGGAGATGCTACAGAAGAGCAAAACAGATTACAGAAGCCGTTGAAACCGGGGCGTGGTTGATCGGGCCTCAGTCAGTATTCGCGAATGATATTTTGTGATGATCCAGCCTTACATGGGAAAATCATAAAGAGGACAACGCGTCTTTCCACGGCCCCTTACCAGATAAGCAACACCTGATAGCCTCACGATAGACTAAGATTTCCTACAGACCTTTCTCTCTTCTTGTTCATCATATCGGCAATCTATCTAACCTATAATGGACTCTAGTGGTATGGACGAAATTGAACTACAACCTGGATCGAATCCAGTAACGCAGAACATCGAACGCCTCAAGGTGACCTATCGCCGGTACCTTGACAAGTCGGTTCCTCACGTGAGAAACAGATGGATTGCGTTTGCTGTGCTTCTTGCCTTATTCATGACCCGTATTATCCTTGCCCAGGGGTGGTACATTATCTGCTATGGCCTTGGAATCTATCTCCTTAACCTCTTTTTGGCCTTCCTTCAGCCAAAATTTGATCCATCACTCCAACAACAGTTACAAGATGAAGCAATTGAGGCGGGAGAGAATACAGAGGAGTTTAGACCTTTCATCAGAAGACTTCCAGAGTTCAAGTTCTGGCACCGTGCTATCGTGGCCACTGGCATAAGTTTGTTGTTAACCCTCTTCTCAATTACAGATATTCCAGTCTTCTGGCCTATCCTTCTTATGTACTTCATTACTCTCTTCCTTCTCACTATGAGAAGACAGATTCAGCAGATGATCAAGTACCGTTATATTCCATTTGATCTTGGTAAGAAGAAGTATGGATCTAAGTAAGGCCCCACAATGCCACTCTCCATTATGCTACGTTTGGCATCTTCGGAAATCAAAATAACATGCATGGATACACTTACCATTGTTATAGGTTTATAACTTTATTCTTCTTCTTTGGAGCAATTGCATGACCTGATTAATTGGCGTGAGCCCGTCGATCTAGAGTGTTTAGTTTTTAGTCAAAGGCGCGCGGGTCCACTGTTGCACGCTAAACGAGGATCGAAGGTTCCATACAAACAATCACTATCAACGGTCTCTAATCGCGTGCTAAATCCAATTCTCTTTTGACATATTTCATACCATTTCCAAAAAATAAGAAGACTGAGAGTGTACTAGTAGCTTTTTATAATCGCGTCAAAATTTCCATGTAAGCACCCTGGCGCCTGGCGTCAATGCTCCTGCCGCCGTCTATCCCTAATCATTAAACCTTACCACCATAACTCAGCTTAAACCATAAATATGATAACGGCACACCTAAACCGGCCTTTCAGATTCCAAAGAAGTGTCAGTTAAGACCAGACAGCTAAAAACAAGTAATGACTGCCACTAATTCGGGCCCTTACAAATTATCCATTACGTAATCATTCAACACAATATTATGTAATGCTTACATAATCACTGACTGAAGCATACAAACACTCAAACATCCCTTACATCACAACAAAAACACCAACGGGTACATTGTTCAATGGAAACTTCTGAAGTGGAACACTTTCCAGTGCCAACTCATCCCAGTACAAGCCATAAACCTGACAAACTTTCTGTCTTTATTAACTGTGAATCCAAAAATAGTCCCTAAAGGGCTCCAAAACTAAAGTCTCATGGACCATCTATAAGCCCTACCAGCAAACGTAAACTACAGATGACAGTACCCTGTGCCGTCATTCAAATAGGCTTCCATACTGAACAAATCCACTACACTATATACTCCAGAACTAGTGCTCTACTACCACATATGCTAACTCCCTTTGCAATTTCTTCTTCCTTTCTTTTCTTTTTTTCTGTTATCTTCTACTCTACCATCCAAATGTAGTTTGGAGTTTCCAGCGCGACACAGCCAGTCGCGTACCAAATTCAGTTTCCGTATCGCAACATCTTTTTTATCCGAATCTATCTTTGACCACTTCTCAATATCTTCTATTATGTGATAATTCTTGTTACGATCGCAAGATTTACCTTTCATATCTCCGTAGCTAATAGGCGTTCCAAGCTGGTCTTAGGTTGCTAAACTGCTATAGCTGTCCCTTCGCGGTCTAAGAACTGCGTTGGTAGATCTGAGGAATCCATGTACAGTGCTCGCAAACTGAACCACAATGTTTGGAGTACAAGGTTAGAGAACCCTTTAAGTTTAAAGCTATTCAACATAGGAATGTATTAGTCCTCTTGGTTTATGAGTGGTGTTTTAATGTACGGTGATTGCAACCAACCTTCTATGTGGCAAACTAGGCTTGCGGTTTAGGGATATAAGACGATGAGAGACTATGTGCGAAGGAAAGTGGAAGGACCATCTGCTGAAAAGAGTGCAACGTTACATCTGTTTGAGTGAGTATGATGGGGGATCTCTGTGTGACTTTCTTCTGCATGTTGCTGTTGTACTAGCTGTCTCGTAATGAATGATGTTGCAACTGTAATGTGAACCATTATTGATTGAGCCATTGAGCGACGAAAGATAAACTTTGTGTGAGTGAGTGAGTGAGTGAGTGAGTGAGTGAGTGAGTGAGTGAGTGAATGAGTGAACACGAATGAGTGAACACGAATGAGAGTGAGTGAATGTGTGAATGCGTGAAGGACTGAATGAGTGAACGTGAGAGTGAGAGTGAACGTGAGAGTGAATGTGAGAGGTGAACGTGAGAGTGAGAGTGAGAGTGAGAGTGAGAGTGAGAGTGAGAGTTGAATGAATGAGTGAGTGAATGAATGAGAGTGTGAATGAGTGAACGAATGAGAGTGTGAGAGTGAGAGTGAATAGTGAGAGTGAGGTCCACCGTGCCCACTTAGGCCGTGTGTGCATTAGAAGAAAAAGATCAGACACATCAAAAACGCGTCATCATGAGTGAATGAATCAGTGAGAGTGAAATGATGAATGAGAGTGTGATCGACCTTGTCCATAGAAGAAAAAGAGGTAGCGTGCGTATCCTCTCCCTCAGGGATACCTCCTGAATCTAGCATGGCACCAAAAACGCGTCATCATAGGCGCTTGGGACTTGGGACTTCTTGCGACTTGGGGTGGAGCTTGAGAGCACTTGGAATCTTGGATGACGACGACTTAGCTTCTGATGAAAGCATGGGGGTCCTGCGGAAAGAATGCCTGAGAGCCTACTGGTTTGAGAAGAGGAGATGAGGAAGCGCGCGAGGGGCCCCGCATCTCCTTTTATATTATTTACAATCAACTATGCCACAAAGTCAAAGATGCCACAAAGTCAAAGATGCCACAAAAAGAACAATTGGTATAACATGGTTAGGCGGTTTCAGGTGCTCTGAAGTTACACGCCTTCCCCACAGTGCACCCAACGCAGATCGTAGATGTGGGGATGTATGAGAAAACCAAGCCTGTCTGTGTGTGTGTGTGTGTGTGTGTGTGTTTTTTTTTTTTTTTTGGTTCCTCGGATAACTGAGTCAGCCACCAAGCGGAGCGCGATCAGAATCAGAATCCGGAGATCCAACACCAGAACACACGAAAGTAATCCCCCCAATCATCTACACACGCTTGAAAAGTCACTGTTTGTTAGGATGTCAACGGAGGTAAAGCAAGAAGTTGCCAAGAAAGAAGCTCCAGGTGGCTACATTGGCTTCGTTGCAGGAGTTTTCTCGGGAATTGCAAAGAATGCCGTAGGACACCCGTTCGATACGATCAAGGTTCGTCTTCAAACAGACTCCACTCGTTTTACAGGACCTCTTGACTGTTGTTACAAGACGCTGAAAACTCAAGGTATTAGAGGATTCTACCTCGGGTTTACGCCGCCTCTTTTTGGATGGATTCTTATGGACTCTGTCATGCTCGGATCCCTTCACAACTACCGTCGTATCATCAAACGCAATTTCTATGCTGACGAACCTAGAATGGATC
Organism: Petasospora easanensis; assembly: GCA_030580135.1. Lineage (NCBI taxonomy): Eukaryota > Fungi > Ascomycota > Saccharomycetes > Phaffomycetales > Wickerhamomycetaceae > Petasospora > Petasospora easanensis. The sequence continues at coordinate 245,538 of JAKTSI010000002.1, read as the reverse complement.
TGAAGGGTCATATTTTTGCTGGTGTTCTGGCTGGATGGACAGTGTCATTTATTGCAGCACCAGTTGAGCTTGCCAAGGTGAAACTCCAAGTTCAGTACGGTGCAAAGAACAACAGATATAACGGACCAATCAGTGTGATTAAAGATGTGTACAAAACGAGTGGCCTTGGAATCCATGGTCTTTACAAGGGTCTCATATCAACACTTATTTTCAGAACTAATTTTATTACATGGTGGGGATCATACGAAATCTTCACGCGTTACATGAAGGAGAACACAAAGATGGGTGACTTTGCCATCAACTTCTGGGCTGGAGGTTTCAGTGCTTCTTGTTTCTGGGTTACCGCATATCCATCTGATGTTGTCAAATCTTACTTGCTGGCAAATGACAAATTTGATGGCTCTTTCAAGAGCTGGAAACTTGCTGCTAAGGAGATTTACAAAATGAAAGGTTGGAAGGGATTCACCAAGGGCTTCGTACCGTCAATTTTGAGATCGTTCCCTGCGAATGCTGCCGCCCTAGCGGCATTTGAAGCTGTTCTCAGGGCTACTGGAGCATCTTCTTCGTGATCTAGTTCCTATTATGATCTGAAACTGAAGGATTGAGTGTTTAATGTCAGCATTAGAAATGACTAGAACTTGACTACCTGTAGCCTAATCTTCGAAGGTGAATCCCGCTCAATAAGTCCTATAGTCTTGGTGATATTACATGCCTGTTAACCGTATACTATGGGACACAAAACCCATACTGTGCTCTAGGATATACTATCAAAGTTCAGTCTTACGTCGTTTTGAGCTTAATCTCAACTAGATACTGGCTCTCTCGCTCTTCCCCGGAAACTGACGCGAAAAAAAAGTACCCGGGACTTCTGACTTCTGACGCGTCTTCCTCATCACATCTCTAGTTCAATACCTTCCTTCACACGCCAAACAGCATGAGTTACGATAGATCTAAGATCATTTACATTTCATCATCAGATGACTTGAAGTGTGTCTCTCTTCCTCATCCTCTCACAGGAGTTTCTCATTCTTACCTCATTGATCGAGCTTCTCTTTATGAAGTGCGTGAGGTTAGCGACGATAACCCCCACGACAAGAGCAACTACTTGAGGCCATTGACCAAGAAAGATAATCTTCCTGTAAGATCCCTTATTTTGGAGGATTCTAATGCCAATGGACTGATCCTTGAAGATGGAAGTGTCATCGTTGCGTCTAAGTTCAATTTTGCATTTACTCTGATCGCTTTCTTTACGTCTCAGATGTCTCATGGCAAGGAATTCACAAGATTCCAATCTCTTGAAGACATATCTGATATGATACAAGAATATATTCCGTCGGTTTCCGAGCTTCCAGAAGATCTGGTGAAATTGTCGCTGTCCAAAATTTGTGAATCTGTTAATGAGGGTGACGAGGATTTCTACAAATTCACCCAGAAAAAGTGTATGAACTTTTTGAAAGAGAAAGTAACATCTATCGCCGTGAACTTCCCAAAAAGTATCCAGAAATCTGTGGTTGATCCACTCTTGTTCCCTGTTGAGCTTGATGACAAGACCCCGTCTGAAATGACACAAATGGCTCTCCAGAAGTACTCGATCTATCTTTTGAGCTCATACCTTCCTGAGTCATTATCTATTGAACTTTTGAAATTATATGACTTTCAAGATCTTGAGGACTATATTCAATCAATCCAGAAGAAGAAGGCTGCAAAGCGCGTGGCAGAGGAGAACATGGCGGAAATGAACAGCATTAATGCTCAAAACAAAAGGTCTCTGGACTCACAAGGAAAAGGCGGACCGAAGAAGAAACCTGCTCCGGTGAAGAAAGCCGCTCCAAAAGTCTCGCGTGGCCCCTTGGATATGCTCTTTAAGAAAAAATAGCTAATGATGGAATGAATGTTTATGGTATTCGTGTTATTGGACACCAATAGAAGTACGTATTTACAATAGCAAAGAGGAGTCTTGAAGTTTTCATTTGGTGATCTTTTTCACCTCTTCAACTTTAGGGTTCTGGTCATTAATGGTCTTGTTGAGTTGGTTGTAGATACCCATGCCGCCTGCAATGAAAGAACCCATGTCGTTCAAGCCAGCTGGAATGACAACTGTGTTAGACTCCTTTGCAAGCTTTCCGAAGGCCTCAACGTAATGTTCAGCGACTTGCAAAGATACAGCATCTTTTCCACCTGGTGTGGAGTTGATAGCCTTTGCAATCTCCTTAATTCCTTCAGCAGTGGCCTTGGCCTTCATGAGAATAGCCTCAGCTTCACCGTTGGCTTCATTTATACTCTGCGCCTTAGCAGCTTCAGAAGCAAGAATCTTGGATGCCTTGTCACCTTCAGCGATGTTGATGGCTGCCTGTCTGTGACCCTCAGAGTCTAAAATTTCAGCTCTCTTGGATCTCTCTGCAGAGACTTGTCTGTGCATGGCCTCCAAGACATTTTGAGGAGGGTGAATATCCTTGATTTCATAACGAAGACACTTGATACCCCAATCGGCGGCGGCTTCGTTAAGCACCGTGGTGATGTTGTTGTTTAATGACTGTCTCTCTTTCAAGACATGATCCAATGTCAATTGACCAATCTCCGATCTCATTGTGGTCTGTGCTAATTGAGAGATGGCATATTCGGCATCTTCGACTCCATACGAGGCCTTGTAGGCATCAACCACCTTTATATAGAGAACACCATCCATTTCAAGTGTAACATTATCAGCAGTAATAGCACTTTGTGATGGCACCTCAATTGCTGCCTCTTTCAATGACTGGACATACTGGATTTTGTCGAGGAAGGGCAACAAGATAGCCAAACCAGGCTCCAATATACGGTGAAACTTTCCCATTCTCTCCACCACCCAGGCGGTTTGTTGTGGGACAAAACGAATCACTGTATTAGCAGGGAGATGGTCTTGCTGGAAGAAAGATAATGGGCCCTGGTTTGAATATGTTCTCACTGCACCTTGTGCAAGAGCGAGGCGATTCGCCATCATGAGCCTCTGCATAGGCACTCTTGTGGTGGTTCTCAGCATGGCAAATGTGCGATTTTTTGTGGTCGTTTAGATATCCAGTGTATTTGTGACTTCCTTCTACGAAGTCCACTCGATGGCAACGAAGCTTGAGGATGATTGTCGTTGTAGCAATTCGTGATTAAACACAGAAGTTGCCCGTCATTTCGGTGTTCGCCACTGTCCGCGATCGGTGCGTATTTGAGATGTCCGGATGTTTTACAACGAAAAGTTTCTGCGACCCAAGTCCCTTTGTAAGGTCCGTAAACTCTTTCCTTTGCAGAAATAACCACACAAGTTTCTCATATTAAAAGCATCTCTCTGTGTCACATACACTATACCTTTTGTTGTGGCACTTCTGAATTGATATATCATAATCCGTTCTTACAATAAAGAGCGACCTGTCATTCATTAAGCACAACACATAGAAGGGAGACATGGCCAAAGGAATTGAAGTGTCCAACAACGAGCGTGAGTTCGTCTTGGAGGCACTTAGACAGGGCCTTAGAACAGATGGGCGTAAACTGGATGAGTTCCGCCCTGTGGACATCAAGCTTGAGGATGAATATGGCTTCGTGGATGTCAGAATGGGGAACACAAGGGTTGTGTGCCGAATCTCTGCTGAGATCGTAGCACCATTTGAGGACCGTCCTTTCGAAGGTCTGTTCCATGTTTCCACAGAAATCAGTCCGATGGCATCGCCTATGTTCGAGAATGGTCGTCAATCTGATGATGAGCTTCTCATTTCTAGAGCTGTGGAGAAAGCCGTGAGGAGATCAGGTGCTTTGGATTTGGAGAGTTTATGTATCATTGCTGGAAGCAAATGTTGGGCTATCAGAGCAGATATTCATTTCCTTGATTATGATGGAGGATTTATTGATGCCAGCTGTATTGCTGTAATGACTGGACTGCAACATTTCAAGAAGAATGATGTGACTGTCTCAGGAGAACAAGTCATTGTGCATTCATTTGATGAGAGAGAGCCAATTGAGCTGAGTATACTGCATGTTCCAATCTGTGTTTCATTTGCTTTCTTTAATCCAAACGGAGTGGAAGAGAACATTAAAGGTGAGGCTAACGAAATTTACGTTGTGGATGCTAACTTACAGGAGGACTTGCTGAACGATGGTGTCCTCACAGTGACAATTAACAAGAACAGAGAGCTTTGCCAAATCTCCAAAGCTGGTGGTCTTCCGATGGATGCTATGATGCTTATGGAATGCTCTCAGAAGGCATATCTCATTGCAGAGAAGATCACAAATCAGATAAAGGATCTCTTGGAGAAGGACACTCAGAAGAGACGCGCAGGGATTCAGTGGAGGGAATTGAGCGCACAAAATGACCGTTGATACCATACATATCTACGTTAATAAACCACTTGCATGAAATAAACCCCCTGGTAATCAGCGGTGTAGTAGTAGTAGTAGGAAGCCCCTATATTAAATCAAGCCAAGCTCAGTATCCCGGAACCCATGCTTCGTTTAGCGCACGAACGTCAGATCACCCTTCGCCAAAAACACCACTTTCCTTCTCATCGGATCAAAAGACATCAGCATCAGCCACCAAGACTACGGACACAATGGGCTGGATCAAGGGTTCAATTCTTGCTGTTTTGCTTATCGTGATACTAACATTTGCCTATAGCAAGTATCTCGAGTCACAGAGGGACATCCATGAATTGGCTCTCAATCAACAGGCAAACGTTGCCGGAACACGTAAGGAGGACGAAACAGCCGTGTACCGTAACAATCAAACTCCCCATGGACTCCCACTACTCACAGGGCTCCAGATAAGACAGGGATTCCGTTTGAGAAATGGAAACCTGCGTGACATTTGGTCGGTTGTGATGAGCCAGAAGAAGAGAGAGGCACGTTTCGTGTTCTATGACAATGGGAAGGAGGTTAGTTGTGGAGTTGATAACCTAAATGCCGTGTTCAAGAGATTGGTTCAGTTCTTCACACATAATGATTGTTACACTGTGGGTGTTGCCGTTCCTGTGAGCTCATACCATGGCTTTGTGAGCACAATGGCATGTTGGGCCCATGGCCTCACTGTGCACACTTTCAACCAACTTCCTCGCTCTCAACCTACGGATGTGGATATTCTTATTGTTTCTGAGGCTCAATTGAAGCATGCATTGATGTTTAAGTACAAGAAGATCCTTGTTGTCACTGAAGATGAGACTCAGACTTTTGGAAGCGGTCAAATCATCCACAACTGGAGCGAATTGGGTGATCTTCATTCTCTGAGCGACAGCGTGTATGAGTACAAATATGACCCTAAGTATGATCAAGGAACTCCACTTGTTGATACACACAACTTTGTCACATCATCATACACACACCAAAACTTTGTCAGTGCTGTTGCCTCTGTTGTGAGATCATTACCATTGGGACATGAGTTCACAGAGGATGAAAGACTGTTGGTCGGTTACAACGGCTCTACATTGAACTACTGGCCTAAGATTTTCTCCATCATTCTCTTTGGGGGCTCAGTTGTTTTGACTTCAAGCAATGATGCCACATTCAGAGACGCCATTGTTAACTATAAACCAACCATTCTTGCGCTTGACTCCGCCAGCGCCAGAACTGCACTTTGTTCACTAACACCACCTGGATGGTTCCATTCTCTCAAACTCCAAAGAGCCCTACATTTGTTTTCTGAGGGAATCTTCTCTCAATCGGCTTCTATTGCAGACTATGCATCTCTCAAGATCATTTACATTGGCGATGATGGCTCTTCACGCAATAGACTCTCAAGCAATGAGATGACCCACTTTAGAGTCATTTGTGGAGCCCGTGTCATTGGTGAACGTTTCCTAAGTGGTGTCATTGGAGCAGTTTTGTCAACTCAGTACTATGACTATCGTGTCTTCAGTAATCCTAAGCTCGTGAACCGTGGTGCTGCGTCACAATCGTTGGAGATCAAGCTATTCAAATATCGTGATCTTGACATCGAGAAAAGACATGGAGAGCTTTGTATTAGAGGTTTCACAATCGGTAAGCCTGTTGGTGAAAAAGAACTGGAGCAAGCTATTGCAAGTGGTGAACGTGTTGGTTCTGAAGGGTGGATGCCTACGCGCATTATTGGTAAGTTTGGTGTCGATGGCTGCTTTTATGAAGATTAATGAACCTCCCCTAGCACATAGCTTTATATTAATTATATGTAGCTTGTTGCATCTTTAGGTTTGGACTTGATGTCCTCCATGAAGACGCCGAGTAGATAGACGTTTGAAACAAAGAAGAAGGAAGCAGCGCAAAGGAGTCCGGGGAAAAATGTACTTTGACCCAAGAACTCGAGTTTGTAAGCAAAAAAGAGCCATGAACCTTGTGATACAATCCAAAGTAGCAAACAGGCAAGTCCCTTGGTCTTCTCAGATGATAGCAAGCTGGAGTTTCTGAGGTATAAAGGAAGGAAGATGAGGAACCAGATGAAGTACTGGGAAGTCATGACTTTGTTAAAGGCCACGAATGCAAAAGTCTGAAGGAAAAGGGTATCAGTAAGTGATTTCTTAGTAAATACCAATGGGATCAATACTGCTGAGATCAACATCTGAGGAACAAATGCCCATTTTGAAATATCAACAACATTATTAGAAAGTGAAGAGCTGAAATAGAGTGAGATGTTGTAAACGGAGAAGTTGTGACGGTGGTCCGTTCTTATGAAGTGATAAAGGTATGAATGTGTGATAAATGCGTATCCATAAACTCCATACATCATGGCTCCTAATGCAATGAAAGACACAACGGAGCACAAGACGAAGATTATCGAATCCTTGTTGAAGACCACCAGTGGGTTTCTGAGAAGCCTCTGTGGAGTTGTATATCCTGAAAAGAATAGAACGGCAGTGGGTATGTAGATCACCGGGTAGAGCTTGAAATGGACGGCCAATCCAGCAAGAGTACCGCTGAGGGCTGCGTCACGATCTAGCAAGTAGTAGACAAAGAGCATAACGAACACCGTAAGCACACTCTCTGCACTTCCTCTTGTAGATATTGTCACAACCATTGGATTCAAAAGCCAAATGGCAGCCAAAGTTGACTTCCTTGTCTGTGTGACTTTAGTCAATTCAAGAAGCTTGAGAATGATGAACCCTGTGATGAGATCGCACAGGATGAAGACGAGCTTTCCAAAATCGGGCCATAGGGCATTGGGTACCAAGAGCCATGCTAACAGTGGAGTATATCTGTATGTCTCTCTATCATATGGTGATCCTCCTAAATTCACGTAATTTGCAGCATCTGAGAAGACCACGTAGTCAATGTCTGTGTACTTGACGTCCATGTGGGTGTCCTGGTATTTTCCAAACGCGTAGAACCCAACGCGCATTAACACTGACAAAAGCATCAAGCGTGTTGCTGTAAGCTCCATTGACTTCTTTGGTTTAGACATCCTTCAGTGTATCGGCGAGAACTTGGCCTGGGTGTTGTGTTATTGTTGTTGGTCTAGTCTTAAGTTTTGATCGCGGTCGGTGGATATTTTTGGGGGAGGCTTCTTTCAACCTTCACAACAGTTGCTGGGGAAGAAAGAGAGACATCCGTACAACAATCAGTAATTCACAATGGATGGAATGGAGGAAGTTTACAGACAATTTGAGGCCTTTGATTTTACAAATGAAGATTTCCAAGTATGTTTTGTTGGGTGCTTTAAAGCCATGAGAAACACTTATCAGGAACTAACCCCACCCTCCATAGAACGGACTAGAAAACGTGTATGAATCATATCTGGACCAACTAAACCAGGATAAAGATGAAAGAATTCATGAAATCAAGACTGAGATCCCACAAGAGGACAAAGATCGTCTGACAATCCAGGCAAAGTCCTTCTACTTCTGCAAAGAAACCGGAAACATCCTTAACATCGAGGACTATCAGGAGTGGAAGATCTCGCAAGCTCAAAAGCCAGAAGCTGAGCCTGAATATTCAAGCAACTACAATCAAATAGTGGAGCTCATATTAGCAGGAAAAGAGAAGGAGATTCCGGGAATCATGACGATTCCAGATACAGTGCTAGAAGGCCAAAGCAGTGAGAGCACAGTCCAAACGAGAAAGAAGCCGTGGGAAATTGCCAATGAATCTAAAGAGAATGAAAATAAGGATGACAGCAATGACGACACTATAGATAATGCCTCCAAGTATACAGACCAATGATAGAAACGGCAGGTTTATGAAGTACGGATAAGAAAAAGTGCTAGGTTGTCTAGGAGAACAAAACGAAATATATCAAGGATATTCATTAACATTTCTAGAAGTCGTAATTAGCATTCACCGCATATCTTGGGATGATAACCCAGAAGAAACAGTATGCTGCGATGACAAGGTCAATGAAGATTAGCAGGTACTTGAACCCGAATAATCTTGACAATGCGCCAACAAGGAATGGAAGTGCAGCAGATCCTGCACCGCCCAATGAGTTTGCCAATCCTGAGCCTGTAACTTGTAAATGGATAGGCAAAAGACTGAGAAGTGTCACTGCTGCCGTAGGGAATAATGGCCCCACAAACACTCCCATGATGAACACCAGCACCTTAGATATCCACTCGTAATGCTGACCATCATATGCCAAAGAGAAGAACATAAATACTGTAGATGATACCAGACTAAGAATTGAGTACCATAAATTGGCTCTGAACTCGTTCTTGAATCTTCTGGTCACGAATCCCAAGAATATTCTTCCAGCGGCTAATCCAATCCAGAACCAACTGACAACATAACTGGCCTGCAATTGCTCCATACCTTTAATCTTTCTCAAGTATGTAAGCATCCATGAGCCAATACTCAACTCTGCACCAATATAGAAGAACAAGTATCCGCAGAAGCACAAGACCAGCTTATCCTTCAGCAATGACAAGGCGCTTGCTCTCTCTTCACTTTCATCTTCTGCTTTGGTTATGTAGGCATACTTCCATTTGGTGTCATATCTGAAAATGAAATAGGCTGCAATGATACACGATCCACTCAAAATCGATAGCATTGCGTAATGTGTTCTGTATCCATAATGAGCAAGAATCCAACTGACAAGAGGTGGAGAAATGACTGACCCGACACCATACATTCCATGCACCAAACCCATAAACTCATTATGATCCTTCACTTTTGTCAAAAAGACATTGAGGCAACTGTCCAACAATCCGATGCCGACTCCATAGAATGCATATACCGCAATAAAGAGCGGCAAGATCTCTGTAGTTGAGATGATTGTGAACGGAACAAATAAACACCCTGCGGAAATCATCAACACTCCTCTTCTTCCAAAGTTGACATGCAAGAAATCATTGGCCATTGCAGAGAGACCGTACCCGGTGAATTGGAGCATGAACACGGTACTGACTGTTGTTTCAGTTGTCTTATAATGTTCAACAAGGTATGGCAGAAGTGTCCCCACTGTCTGATCTGAGAGGCCTGCAACTATAAACATCAAAAATGATAGAGCTATCTGTACTCTTAGTAGATTACACTCTCTCCAATCATTTGAGAGCATTACCACGGTGTGGCCTTCGTATGTGATGTTATGGGGGTACGTCAGTTCAGGCTCGGTCGGAGTTATATCTGCAGTCGAGTCATTTGGCTCTTCCGTCGGCAATAGCTGCTCCTGGAGCTCAATGTCCTCCATCTTTGACATTTTCTCGGTATAATCGTCCTTTGATCCACCGATTGACTTGCTATATCAGTCTGTCAATGAGTCAAAGGACAATTGAAGAAATCTCGGGATCTCCGCCTTTTTTCTTCTCTGGAGAATCGCGCTCTTATCGCCAAGTGTTGTAACGGTGGAGATCGGGTAACCCTAAAGCGGTACGCGCACACTCAATTCTAACACAACCCAACAATTGCCGGGACACTTTCCCTTCTACATAGTACATAGATCATCATAATCAAGCGTTTCCACAACCAAATCCACGTTCTAACCACCTTTTCCCCACCAACTCAGGAATAGAGTCTACATCTTTAGGGACGTACTTAGTTCAATCGGCCGCGGTTACAACAGATTAAGAGTCGTAAGCGCTACCGATTGCGTTGCCACAGATTGGATGACGAAGTTGGTCTTCTTCTTTGGTGCTGCTAATGACCTGGACCTACATTCTGCTGATATAAGCAGTGCATTTTTGCATGCTCCAATACGCTCAGATGGTACATATGTCATTGCCACTCCTACGCCTTTCAGGCATCATTGGCGGGTTCCGTTCTTGAAGGTGGTGAAAAGCGTCTACGGCTTACGCCAGTCGCCTAGTAACTTCTTTCATGAACTCTCCGAGGTATGGCACGACCACTTCAGACCTACAACGTTAGAGAAGACTACTCCTGCTGCTATGAATACAGTTGCTGACAGACCTTTTGAACGCATTCCATCAGTCCTCCAGGATCTTGATCCATGTTGCTACTCGGATGCATCGACGGTGATCGTCCATCATGTTGATGACATTCTTGCAGCTACGAGAGTACCTGCTAAGCTTACTACCAGTCTTCGTACTAAGTTTCAGTTGCCGGAACCTTTTGCTCCAGTCAAGTACTATATTGGGTTTGATATTACCAGATGTGATGATGGCGGATATGTCATAGGGTGGGAGACCTTTACTTCAGCTTTCCTAGCCTCCTTACCTGCAGAGGAGATGAAGTATGTCTCCCGCCCCACACTCTGTCCATCTCCCCAGTATCTCAGTTATTTGAGTCGCCCGGTGGGTGATGATTTGACGTTTTTCCAGAAGTGTTTTGAGACTGACGAGTTTACTGGTCCTGTTTATGAGACTGATTCACCACGCATCAGGGAACTGAAAGATCTGGCTACACATGTGAAGAATGCCATCTATCCAGATACACACTGGCAGGACATCACTCTCAAGAAATATCAATCCTACCTTGGCTCATTACAATATCTCGCGTCCAGAGGTCGTCTAGATATTTTACCTTCGGTACAGATTTTGTCACGTTACAATCAGGCTGCTACATTTAATGTGCTTGCTGTTCAGGCCCTTTTCCATGTTATCCGTTACGTTGCTACCACACCTGCTGCACATTTGAGATATCCACCTTTGCTACATGATTGGCGTGATGCTACGCACACTTATACTGTTCACCTTTACACGGATGCAAGCTTCTCTTCGAAGAGTACACCTTATGCGGGTCACTTGTTGACGATTGATGGTCGCTTGATTTCTGTATCTTCCAAGCGTATCACACTCACCACTCTCAGTTCTACTTCCGCGGAGCTCTATGCTCTCAGTGAGGGTACTATCACTATGCTGAAACTCTTGGAAACCTTAAAGCAATTGGGACTTTCTTATACGGCTGCAGTTTACACCGACAGTCAACCGGTATTGAAAGCTTTACAAAAGCATTGTTCAGCCCGTCACTATGAAGCTACTGAGCTTCGACAGCGTTTCAAGCTGATTCAGGAGCAAGTCAATTGTGACCTATACTCCGTCCACCATATCAAGGGTACCAATAACCCCAGTGATTTGTTCACCAAAGTCTTATCTGGTGTCAAGTTTGAGGCTGCACTGAATTTACCACAGATTAAGGCCCTGTTTGAAACCTCTGCTGCTCAGGTTTCGTCTGCCACAGGTGACTTATCAGTTTCTTGAGCTTGCTTGTTTGTTTGATTTGCTGCTTGTTTGTTTGATTTGCTGCTTGTTTGTTTCATTTGTTGCTTGTTTGTTTGAATTTTTGGCTGTGTGCATCTACGGGAGTCCTTGCGTCATCACTGACCCTTCTTCCGATCCACACTTACCGGTCTACATTGACTGAAGGGGAGGTCTGTGTGCTATCACGTCCTTTCATAATGGGCACCATCATGGTCCTGTTATCTTTCTTTTTCTTTTGAGGTCTATAGGAAGTCCATGCGTCTTAAATGACCCTTCTTCCGACTCACACTCGCATGCTCCATCAAGGCTGCAGGGAAGACACAGTGTTTAACACAATCTTCTAACATGGGACCTTACGGTTTCATTACATTGATCTGTTTTCTTTTCTTTACTTTTCTCAGGGTAGTCCTTGTGTCTTAAATGACCCTTCTACCGGAGTTCAGGCATGGCTCCACCCCACAGGGGAGTGTTAGCGACACCACTTGGTGCTCCATACACTATGCTCGACCTACTCGGTCACACTTGAGGTTAATAGGAAGTCCATGTGTCTTAAATGACCCTTCTTCCGACTCACATTCACTGACCCTCACTGGTCACAGGAGCTACACGGAAGACCTGGGTCCTGGTTGTCCCCTCTTCTTGCTTCTATTAAGGCCCGCACTGGCCCACACTACACTTTCACATGCCCTCACTGGCTCACACTTCCTCTGCAGTATACCTTTTGTCCGTCCTCTTCTTTTTTTTTCCCGACTTGACTCTTGTCTTGGGGGTTTTCTCGAGGTACTGTTTGATATGGGTAGCTTATTTAGGCTTGCCTCCCTACAGTTAGGTTTACCGGTGCTGCACTCACACATTCACAAGGTGGGAAGGTACGTTGCATTGAGTACGGATCCTCCATTGGCTTTATGGATTACTATATACTAGTTGATCCACTCCATTGGTTTACACATTCGTTGCACTCCTGTGACAAAAGTACCCTCTCTACTTACTAACACACATTCACACACACATCACACACACACACACACGCATCCCTTTTGGCTTCCCACTCCCACCATACCGTTACTTCTTTCTTTTCTTTTCCTTTCTTTTAGGTGTTCATCCTAGAGCCTAGCTAACTCTAGAATGGGAGGAGGTGTTGTAACGGTGGAGATCGGGTAACCCTAAAGCGGTACGCGCACACTCAATTCTAACACAACCCAACAATTGCCGGGACACTTTCCCTTCTACATAGTACATAGATCATCATAATCAAGCGTTTCCACAACCAAATCCACGTTCTAACCACCTTTTCCCCACCAACTCAGGAATAGAGTCTACATCTTTAGGGACGTACTTAGTTCAATCGGCCGCGGTTACAACACCAAGGACCAAGGACCCTTCGCCTTTCACCTAGTCGGGCTAAAATGTACCGTTTTCTCTATAACATCTCTATAACTTGGTCATTCTTTTATTATTACATTGGGAGGGGCATAATTGTATTGGTAGAAATCCTTTTTACGAAAGTATGTCGGATGCTTAGATCAACAAAGCAACAAGGAGTGCGCCCAAAGCGGAGGAGCCAGCGATCATAGCCGCACCACCAGTGGAAGCAGAAGTAGAGGCAGCAGATGAAGCCTCAGCAGATGAAGCCTCGGCAGAAGAAGACTCAGCAGTAGAAGTCTCTTCAGAGGCAGCTTCAGCGGTAGAAGCTTCGGCAGTAGATTCCTCGGCGGTGGAAACCTCAGCAGTAGAAGCCTCAGCAGTAGATTCAGCAGCATTAGCGGTAACCTCAGAGTCAGAAGCTGTTGCCTCAGCAGAAGTAGTGGCCTCAGTAATCTCATCAGAACCAGTAGTAGAGGCTTCAGCAGTAGCACTGTCATCGTCAGTGGTAGCAGCATCCTCCTCAGTAGAGGAAACACAGGCACCACCGTAGGCACAACCGGCATTGGCATCCTTGGTGTAAGAGTCAGTCAAAGTGGTGGAGCATCTAGAGGTACCAGTTGGCTCGGTAGACAAGGTAGAACACCACTCAAGAGCAGAAGTGACGTATGGACCGTAGTACTTCCACAAGGTCCAACCACAATCCATACAGGATGGGTATCTGTTCATGAACTTAGAGTCTTCGTCACAGAGACAAGTGGTGTTGTACGGACCAGAGTAAGAGTCCGTCTCATTTTCAGAGCAAGCTGCACCGTTAAGGATCAGGTAACCACAAGCAGCGTGACAAGCAATAGAAGCACAGTCGTCTGCTGAAGCAGCAAGAGCGTAGGCCTCTGGGTCTGGGTGAGCAATGGCAAGAGCTTCAGCATAAGCGTCGGCATAAGCCCCAGCAGCTGCATAAGCCTGAGGGTTGGCGGTAGCCCATGGAAGTGCGTCTGGAGAGGCAACTGCGAAGGAGGCAAGAGATGCGATAGAAACGAGCGATTTGAGCAGCATTTTCCAATATATGAGGGAGGACACTAATGCAATTTCATGTGGGGAAAGTCTACAAGGGGGAAGGCATGCTGCTCTTATACAAGAGATTTCGGGTGCGAGTAAGTGTGGCCGAGAGTTTTTGTCCTTGTCCCGTGTCCTATGAACTAGGAGATGTCTCGTCTTGGCAATGTTGGAGCTCTGGCCTTGGCATAGAATGCACGGGTGATAGCGGAACTCCGGATTTGTCCTTTTGTTTTATATCAAGAATTGACTACAATTTCAGGGGTAAATCAGAGTTTTTAATTAAAGTTTCATTATACACGAGCGGATGGACCCGCACGTTATGTTTTTGTGCCAAACTTAGATCAACATGGCCACCAACAATGCACCAAAGGCAGAGGAACTGGCCAAAAGCATGGCACCGGCGCCTGAAGAGCTTGAAGAATCAGAAGAGGAACTGGAGTCAGAAGTAGACTCAGAAGTAGAAGTAGAAGTAGCGCCAGAAGAACCACTAGTAGAAGATGAAGTCGAGTTGGAGTAAGAAGAAGTGGTGGAGTTAGAAGACTCTGTAGAAGACACACAAGTGCCACCATAATCACAACCAGCATTAGCATCCTTGGTGTAAGAGTCAGTCAAAGTGGTGGAGCATCTAGAGGTACCAGTTGGCTCGGTAGACAAGGTAGAACACCACTCAAGAGCAGAAGTGAGGTATGGACCGTAGTACTTCCACAAAGTCCAACCACAATCCATACAGGATGGGTATCTCTTCATGAAATTAGAGTCTTCGTCACAGAGACAAGTGGTGTTGTATGGACCAGAGTAAGAGTCTGTCTCATTTTCAGAGCAAGCTGCACCGTTAAGGATCAGGTAACCACAAGCAGCGTGACAGGCAATAGAAGCACAGTCGTCTGCTGAAGCAGCAAGAGCGTAGGCCTCTGGGTCTGGGTGAGCAATGGCAAGAGCTTCAGCATAAGCGTCGGCGAAGGCCTCAGCAGCAGCGTATGCCTGTGGATTGGCACCAGCCCATGGAAGTGGTTCTGGAGAGGCAAGTGCAAATGAAACGACGGATGCAAGAACGGCGACCTTCTTGAGCAACATTTTTTGATGTGGTAGATAAAATGAAGCAGTGTGTAGAAAAGCAGGGTGTAAACCTGGGGGTTCATGCGTCTTATATAAAGAAAAGGGTGCCAGCTAAAATTAAAAGGATCGCATGTATCGCCGTTAGAAAGTGGGCTTGATGGCTTGGCTAGCGGGGGTTAATCAGTCCTATATCCTGAAGGGACAAACGGGACTCAATTTCCAGGATTAGTCTCTCAAGCATCTCGTAAGTTATTTGACACTTCTTCATGCTGGTTAATGCCCCTGATTGTTTCTTGTTGTTGTGTTTGTGGGATGAATCACTTGGCTCTCAGATCAACCTCTCCAGGCAGCTGCACATCATTGCATCGCCGGCGCCTGTCACCACTTGGCTCTTCGCCATTTTTATGAAAACACTCATACGTACCATTATCTTGAAAAACCATCTTCCATATTGGAAACTTTCCTATCTGACCAAGTCGCTGGTGTTTTTTTTTTTGGCCTGTGCCCTTGATGTCCTAGGTCGGCAGTGGTGGGGTTGGTCCCTACCACATTATCACATCCTGTCCCTACCATACGCGCTGATAACAGAAATGACATACATGCCCTAAACTTTAATTATCTACATGTCCGAAGAGTTAGAGGAGCAGAAATATTTGGTAATTAGAGTTAAATTTTTAGTCTTAGACTTCGTTTTGTTTTGGGGAAACACCTATGGCACTTAGAGCAACATGGCCAACAACACAGCACCAAAGGCAGATGTGCCAGCGAGGAGCAAGGAACCAGCACCAGAGGATGTAGAAGAGTCTGAAGTAGAGCTTGAGTCTGAAGTAGAGGAGGCAGCAGATGAAGTAGAAGAACCAGAGCTCTTGGATGTAGACGAAGAAGATGAGTTGGAGTAAGCGGTTGAACTAGAGCTGGAGTTAGAACCGGAAGCAGCAGTAGAGGAAGTACAAGTACCACCGTATTCACAACCTGCGTTCTCATCCTTGGTGTAAGAGTCAGTCAAAGTGGTGGAGCATCTAGAGGTACCAGTTGGCTCGGTAGACAAGGTAGAACACCACTCAAGAGCAGAAGTGAGGTATGGACCGTAGTACTTCCACAAAGTCCAGCCACAGTCCATACAAGAAGAGTATCTCTTCATGAAGTTAGAGTCAGAAGAACAGAGACAGGTAGTGTTGTAAGGACCAGAGTAACTGTCAGTAGAGTTCTCGGAACAAGCTGCACCATCCAAGATGAGGTAACCACAAGCAGCGTGACAAGCAATTGTGGCACAGTCATCTGCGGAGGCAGCGAGAGCGTATGCCTCTGGGTCTGGGTGGGCAATGGCAAGAGCTTCAGCGTAAGCATCAGCAAAGGCCTCAGCAGCAGCATAAGCTTGGGGGTTAGCGTCGGCCCAAGGAATGGCCTGAGCGTTTGGAGATGCGACTGCGAGCGAAGCAAGAGAGGTAACAATGAGTGTCTTGAAGAGCATTTTGTATGTATTCTATCTGAAAAAAGGCAGCGTGGGGCTCAAAAAGGGCAAGCTTGGGCGATAGATGTAAGTTATATATGAAAACGGGTGTGTAGTGGTACTTTTCGGTGCTATCGAGTTAGGATGACTCTCTGGACCGTTGAAAGTGGGCTTTCACACAAGTGGCTTAGCACTAACTCCGTAGTCTGGAGCTTGCCGAAGGGAGACTAACGAGACTCCATTTCAATACGGGAAAGAAAAGAGACCATTAACGGCTTGTCGGACTTTTAGTAACACTCGTTTTAAACCCGTCCCACTTATATGCTTCTGACGAATAGTTCTTGGCTCTCTGTTTATCATGCCAGCCGCGCGTTAATCAGATCTGTCAAAACTCGACACCCCAGAAGCTTTGGCCAACTCTCTTGTCCCCACAAGATTTCGGACAAAAGACACGGGACACTAGACACATTGAGTTTTTCCCAATTGCCGAGAAAGCTTTGCGTGCCACTATCAGCCTCAACACAATAGGTAATACTGTAATTATACTGGAAATGTCTTTTAGGGACACACAGGTTCTTGGCGCACAGGAACGGAACTCCGAATGATGGAAAAGATAATGCATGCTCTAGGCGAATTTCTGGCATTGTTAATCACCTGTCTACATGATGTGATAGGAAAGTGAATTATTGATCATTAAGTCCTCAAAGGGAGAGAGAAAAAAAAAACTTTTTTGGAGGGGTGTTTCGTAGCAAACCGATTTCTAGGTCTTTGCTTAGATCAACAAAGCCACCAACAAGGCACCGATGGCGGAAGAACCAGCCAAAAGAGCAGCACCGCCAGTAGAGGAGGAGGAACCAGCAGATGTGGAATTTCCAGAGGTAGCGGAAGAAGCACCAGAAGAAGCACCAGAAGAAGCGGCAGAAGAAGCACCAGAGGAAGAACCAGAAGTAGAAGTCAAACTACCAGAAGTCGAGTTGGAAGCGGTAGTAGCAGTAGAGTTGGAACCAGAAGTAGAAGAGGAGACACAAGCACCACCGTAACCACAACCTGCGTTCGCATCCTTGGTGTAAGAGTCGGTCAAAGTGGTAGAACATCTAGAAGTACCAGTTGGCTCGGTGGACAAGGTAGAACATGCTGCAAGAGCGGAGGTAACATATGGACCGTAGTACTTCCACAAAGTCCAGCCACAGTCCATACAAGAAGAGTATCTCTTCATGAAGTTAGAATCAGAAGAACAGAGACAGGTAGTGTTGTAAGGACCAGAGTAACTGTCAGTAGAGTTCTCGGAACAAGCTGCACCATCCAAGATGAGGTAACCACATGCAGCGTGACAGGAAATCTCAGCACAATCGTCTGCGGAGGCAGCGAGAGCGTAAGCCTCTGGGTCTGGGTGAGCAATGGCAAGGGCCTCAGCGTAGGCGTCAGCGTAAGCCTCAGCTGCGGCCTGGGCTTGTGGGTTGGCGTTGGCCCATGGAAGAGCATCTGGAGAAGCGACTGCAAAGGCAGCGATAGAGGCCACAGAAACCAGTGACTTGAACAACATTGTTTAATGGATTTGTCTCCTATGGAAGAGGACAAATATGTTCTTGGCTCGGACAAGGCGGCATGGACGTTTTTTATATAAATCGGGTGTCCTTTCCCTCATCACAGGGGAAGGCGCGTAAACGCGAACTGAAGATATCGGCCCTCCACACAAACACAAATTTTTGTGCCTCCTACTGGCCACCTTGAAAGGCTGAACGCACGCGTGTGGCCAACCACACGTCCTGATGTCCCGAGTGTCTCGCCCACCCACTTTTCGGGTGGCACTCGTAGATAATAAGGGGGAAGACACTCGTAAACGTCGGGCATATCGCCCTTTCTTTTCGCTTGGGGGACATATATATCCACAAATTATGTGTCAAAAAGAATGCTAGCTGCGTGCAATTATGCGCAATGCCGTGTCATAAATTGGGTGTGATAAATACTGGTCCCTTAAACAGCAAACTTTACCAGTAATGGTCTATGGTCCGAGGAGTAGATGCTGTAATGGTTCTCGAGCACACCAAAGTACTCTGCTTCCTCAACACGGTCATCCACAAAGATATAATCAATCACCTTCTGTCTGTCGCCCTTGTTGAAGCCCGTGAACGTATTCTTGTATCCGTACATGGCAGAGTTGTACTCACGGGTATCCTTCAAGTAATTCTTCAATGTTTGATATGCCTCTTCATCCGGCTCGGAATTGAAATCTCCGGAGATAAAAGAGATGTCATCGTTATAACTGTGAGTTCTCTCGGCAATAAGCTTCACTGACATCTCTCTAGACACCTTTCCGATATGGTCCAAGTGGGTGTTAAACACGTTCACCTTCTTTCCCGAGGCAATGTGCTTCAAATGTGTCCATGTTGCAATACGCGTCTGGTCTGCATCCCATCCCCTGGATGGCACGTCAGGGGTCTCGGATAACCAGAAAGAGCCCGAGTCAAGCAGTGTGAAGTCTGACTTTCTGTAAATGACTGGTGAGTATTCACCGGCTTCCTTTCCATCATTTCTTCCTACTCCAAAGTAGGTCCAATCAGGTTCTTCAAGTCCAGCATTCAAAAGCCCGAGAATGTCGTCGAGCTGGTTCTTGAGCACCTCTTGGAGACACACAACGGTGGCAACACCGAACGAGTTAAAGTTGATAGACTCTGTCACTGGGATCTTGCGCTTAGCCCAAGGCTTCTCCGTGCCCTTAGCGTTCTTGTTATCGTAACGGATATTGTGTGAGTAGATTTGGAACTCCATCGATGACTGAAATGAGCTAAATGGCGATGCGAGGTTCGAAAGGTTATGAGCGATGAAAAGAGCAAATCCGATGATAGCTAATAGTTTCACAGGAGTTGATATTGCCATCGTATCCTTTTTGTTCTCTGATTGTGTGTACTCTATCGTTAAGGAAAGAACGTGGTGTTACCTAATCCCAGATGTCACAATTTGACACTTTTCTGGGTTGCTGCCCCGAGCCTCGTTACTAAAAGGGTATATTCCGAGGAATAAGTCACCTCGGAATTGGCTTATGCCTCTCGGGCTTCGGGCCCTCTGTTTCTCTTTAGGGCTACATTTGTATTCTCTCTAATGCAAATATGTTCAATTAAATGGACTAATTAAGCTACTTCTCTAATTTTCTCTTTTTGTTTTTGTTCTTGTTGTTCTTAGGATGCTTTTGCTCAGCCACTTGGACAAGGATCTCATCTGAATCGCCCTCTGGTCCCTCCTCGTTCTTGAACACCTTCTTTCTCCATTCTCTCAAGTTCTTCTTTCTCGTGAGCTTCTTCTTGTCCTTCTCTCTCAATTGCTTTGGTCTATATGTGGCAAGCTTCTTGAGTCCAATGAACTCGTTCAAGTCGGCATCATCGGCCATAAAGATCTCTCTATGTGACAAACCATATGACTCTGGGGAAACCTCACGGTACTTGAAGCCATCAACACGCTCCTCTTTACGGCCACGACCTTCCACTTTATCAAGAATATCGAGCTTCTTCTCCTCAATAACCTTAGCAGCAATCTCTTTCACCTTCTTCTTTTCCTTCTTGTCCTTCTTCTTCTCGGAGATCTGCTCCTTCTTGGTCTTCTTTGTATCCTGGACCTCTTCTCCAAGATCTTTTTCTTCTTCTTCATCATCATCATCACTCTCACCAGCCTTGTAATCCTTCATGATCTCATCATCGTCATCCCAAATTGGCTTGGATGTTTCATCGTCAGCGCCGTCAAAGATTTCACCGAGAACAGAGTCCCATTGTGAATCATCGAAATCATCATCAAGAAGACGGTCACTAATCTTCTTAGCAGCCTTCTCATCAATATCCATTCCATACTCTTTCTGGACCTTCTCCAGGAAGTCTGTGAGCTTGTTGAGCTCTTCATTCTTCTTTTTAGTGTACTCCTTCTCCTTCTGCTCTTTCTTCTTGGCCTTCTCCTCTTTCTCCTGTTCTCTTTTTCTCTTACGAGAATTTGTAGCATCTCTTCTGATAGTCGCTTGGGATCTGGCATAACTGATAATCTCTGCTGAGTTTGGATCTTCGTATCTGAAGTTGTAAGCTTGTTCGAACTTCTCTGCGGCGTCATCGAACTCCTCATCATCCTGGCCCTGACGGTCAAGATCAATAGTCTCATCACCTTCACGTGGAATCCAAGCATGCTGTTTCACAAACTCCTCAAGGAAGTTCTCAGAGTCATCATCAGGGTTTGGAAGAGCTCTCTTATCCTCTTCGCTCTGCTTTCTTTCCTTCTTTTTCATGAAGGCAGAATCATCGTCATCGTCTTCATCCTCATCATCATCCACATCGTTAAACGCGTTTTTGATCTCAGACAAAAGCTGGTTACGCTCTTCTTCTTTCTCTTCATTATATGTCTTCACTTTCTCTCCTTCTTCTTCTTCCTCTCCAGTGTTTCCTGAAAGAAGGCTCATTCTGTGGTAATCCTTCAAGTAAATTGGCTTTTGCTTCTCACTCTTCTCAGAAACAGCCTTCTCTGGCTCATCAAAGAACTTGACACTTGGGTCGAAAAGTGACTTATCATTGGTTTTCAAAGCATGTAAGACCTTGTTGAAACCTTCCTCAACGTCCTCAGTAAGCAATTCACCGTACTCATCCTCTTCTTCACTAGTAGAGCTCTCCTCATCGCTATCAAACTCCTCCTCAACTTGCTTCATCACATTCTTATCAGCCTTCTCGAGCTGCTGCTCCAGTTTGCTCTGTTCCTGAGCCTGACGAGCTCTCTTTGCTGCTGATTTCTTTCTAGGCATATCTGCTTCTTTCTCTTATGATCTCTTTTCTCTTTCTTTGGGGTTCTTGAAAAGAAAGGGCATCGCACTTGGTGCCAAAAATTTTAGAATAGACACCCGGACACCAATCACGTACATCACCCTCACATCTGGACTATACTTAATTGTAAGTTTTATAGCTAAAATATTGGAATTATGCGGTTTTAAAGGTATGGTTTGAATCAGCAAAACAGGGCAGCAAAAACGACTATATTAGAATTATGAGAAAATATCAAGGTTTGAAATGGACTTTTTCGAAGTCATCGACTAGTTAACAGTTGGTACAGAACCATACTCATGATCTTATTTTTTAAGAAGTTTCTAACATATATGGAATCCATTAAAGTGCAAATTCGCCCCTTCTAGCCTAATAAATCGAAATCCGGTGGCTTGTTTTCATAAAGAGCTTTCCTCTAGGCTCTGAAAACAGCTCTATAGCGTGCACACCATGACCTGCAAGAACAATGCAGCTCAAAGAATACCAAAGATTAATATCTACAAGTCATTTAAGCGAAACGGAAAATCAAATTAAATTAAACTTTTTCATATACCATAAGAGTGTAGTATCAAATAAAGGACATTAACTAGCAAAAAATAAGTTAGAGAGTCTTCAAGAACTGCAAGAGATCAATGACGTTAGATGGGTCATGACCCTCGTAGATGTATCTTGTTGCAATAGCAGTAGCAAACAAGGATCTAGAGTAAGCTTCTGGCAATCTGTTCAAAACCTCATCGACGGAACCAGCCTCATCAAACAACAACTTTGGAACGGACTCACCAACAATGGACTTTCTCAACTTGACATCACTCCACAAGGAATCACTATTGGCAATCAGATCAGCAAGCTTGTTGATATCGTTGGACAAGTCATCAGAACACTCGGAAAGTGGCTTTCCAGTAATCTCCTTGTATCTCAACAAAGCAGCAGCCTCCTTATCAGCGTTGGAAACAATGGTCTTCTGGACCTGCTTGACATAAGTGTTGTAGAAGTCGGTACCGTTCTTGAACTGGGTGATGAACTGCTCATCGTTAAGAAGCAAAGAAGCCAAAACTTCCAAAGAAGAAGATGTAACACCACCCTTGTTTGTAGATGCATCCTTGAAGACAACAGCACCAGCCTTTTCAAAGTCAATCTTAGCAGCCTGAGTGATAAACAAGTTGGCACCCTCAACAATGTACTTGATGATAGACTTACCCTGGGAATCAAGAAGCTCACCAACGTTATCAACATCAATAGCAGCTGGTCTACCACCACATGGAACAAACAAGTCGACAGTACCGAAGTACTTCTTCAAGTCCAAGTGGAAACGGTTTCTAAAGTAGACACCATTGGCAATAACTTCACCAGAAGGCAAAGTAATCTCCTTGTCATCAACAGTGACAACAAATCCATCCTTAGAGAGCAACTTTGGATCATACTCATTGATCATGGCTCTCTTCTTTGCCAATCTGATCAACTCCTCCTTGTTCAATCCATTTGGATCAGCCAAGACACCAGAACCATCAACAAGACCAATGTACTGCTCATTAGGAGTAGACAACAAAATCTCGTTAGAACCCAAATCACCATCTGGACCACCGGTCTGGAACTTACGGATTGGAGTAGAAGACAAGTTCAAAGTCTCGTAGATCTTAGCAACGTAGGCTCTGACACTGAGAGAAGTCATACCGTACTCATCGTGTGGGATACCACCAAGTTGTGGAGACTTACCAGTCAAGAAGGACTTCCACCATGGAGCACCTCTCTTCTTGGCATGCAAAGTAGCCCAGTCAGTGTAACCAGCAGTACCTTCATCTGGACCCAAGAACAAAATCTCCTGCTTACCGTACAAGTCAACAATTGGATCCTTGACACCTGGGATATCAGACTTGATCAACAAATCAATCAAGGCATCAACATACTTCTCAAAGCCTGCCTTTGGATTATCCTGAGCGTCCATGTCCAACAAGATGACACCCTTGGAACCACCTTCTGGAATATCCTTGTTCTTTCTCTGCTGGGTAGAAGCCAAGTTGTAGTTCTCGTCAAACAAGTTTCTGACATTGACCTCATAGGCATCCCAGGATCTTGAGCGAACAATTCTGATACCACCTCTTGCAATGTCTCTGAATCTGATGTGGAAACCTCTGAATTCAGCACCGACAACGAAGAACAAACCAAATGGTGTCTCTGGGTACTCGAACTTTGGCAAGAAGGATGGGTCCAATCTGAAAGAGATGGCAACCTTGGTGTGAACAAAGAAGTTGGTCTTCAAGATAGACTTGTTGAAGATGAAGAGAGCTCTCAAAACCAAAGCATCTTTCTCGTTGAAAACGTTCTTCAACAACAAAGCCTCAAACTCCTCCTCAGACTTGATTGGTGGGATGGATGACAATCTCTGGTAGGACAATGTCTTCTCCAAGTTTGATCTGATGTAGTGAACGTCAGCAAAGGATCTGTACAACTGTGAGAGGATTGGCTTGTATCTGTTGAACACTTCAAAGATAAAAGACTGGGTGAAAGTTTCTGATCTCAATCTCTTCTTCAAGGATGTAAGAAGCTCAGCAACCTGGTGGGATTGTTTTGGATCCAACAAGTTCAAGAGAGATTGGTATTCCTGACCCAATCTGTTCAAGAAATGTGTGACAAAGATGGCACCACAGTGAGCGTAGATGGACTCTTGCAAAGAAAGCTCGTTGGTGGCAAAGGAGTCGAAGAAGATACCATGTGGAATAGAGTAGAGCAAAGAGGCCTCCTTGATCAATTGGTAGATAGACAGAGGATCAGTGTCAATGGTCTGCTTCAAGTAGATAGAGATGATGGTGACACCGTTGGAGAAGTTCTCAACGTACTTTCTCGATTGGTCCAACTTGTAGTAGTTGATCAATGCAGACAAGGCACTGAAGTACTTCTTTGTAGTGTTCTTCTTGTAACCAATGATGACTCTGTGCTCATCAGAGTTCTCAACTGGGAAGTGCTTGATGATTGGACCAGTCTGCTTCAAGACATCGGCAATGACACCCTCGTAAATCTTCTTGGTGTTGTCAGAGATGATCTTCAGGAAAGTTGTGTCATAGATGGAACCCTCGGTGAAGTTGTTCTTGTAGACGAAGTGTGCACGGACGGTTTTGAGTTCTCCTTGTTCGTTGGTGTTTGAGAATTGAGTGTTGTTCAAAACCAAAGGAGCATTGAATGACTCAACTCTGTAAGAGCCATCAAGCTGGTCCAAGTAGTTCTCATCAATTCTTTTTTCGTAGTTGGTCAACTTGAACTCATCTGTTCCCGGGACAGCAGTGTCGAAGTAAACGGCGTGATCTGAGTCCTCTCTCTTGTGGTGAATGAAAGGAGAGTTCAAGTCGTTTCTGGCAAAGGCGTCAACCTTGGCGGAAAAGAGAGCGTGAATGTGGCGAACAATGCCCTCTGGGGACTCTCTCTCGAAGAAGACGTCATCCAAGCCTAGACTCTCGTAGAACCACTTTGCCTCAGCCTCAATCAGGTTCTCTGGGATGAAACCAAACTCCTCAATGAGATCAAGAACCTTGTCGAATTGCTGTTCCTTGCCTGTGTAGGTCAAGTTGTTGTAGCCTGACTTGGCTGAGGTGATGGAGAGGGCGCCAATGTCTGGAGTGGTCATAGCGCCGTTGTTGGAGTAGCTTGCTGTCGACAACATTTGTGTAAACGAGCCAGCGTTATAGTCAATGAGTTAAATAGTGTGTGTAAGTGTGAGAGGGATAAGGGGTGTGGGGCGATGGTGAGAGTGTTGCCAAGTGGGTGTTCCCCCAGTATTTATATTCTCAAGGAGGGGATGATTTGTTTACATTTCAGCATAAAAAGAAAAAAAAGAGAGAAGCCACAAGGGGCGGCTACAGTATAATTTGTCCGGGACATGACTCCTTGAGGGAATTAGTTTTGTAGACAAGGTACTACAAAGCTGTTTACGCTTAAGAAGGAGATGGCGCCTTTGTCCTTACAAAATGTGTCACTTGTGCCGCGCATTGGTTCTGGCCCGCGCGGCAAATTGGGGAATCACTAGCGAACGAATCGAGCCTCAAGTAGACAACGGCTCTTTTTCTTCATCACTTATCTCTTTGATTAGAGAAATTTATGTTTGTGACTCTGATTTGTTAACCGTTGGGAGTTGTCCCCCTTTTCTAGCTTCTCTCTAGGCCGTTGCATAGCAGAACCACACACAGAGAGAGGCACAGACACTGGACACCTGCGCTAACCTTCATCTGGGCCCCCGACTTTGGCCGTGTGGCAATGCGCGCTGTTTTTTTAGGCTGGCGGCTTCTTCCGCTAGAGGCCCCTTTTCCGCGCGAAGATAGATCACATGCTAGCCTCAAGGCAAAAAAAAAACTTCTCTTTATCTATGACTCTACACGCTGACTCATACCAGCATTGGCCATTGAGAGACAGAAGGTCGTCTCGAGTTATTGAGCTTCTTCTCTTTCTTCTATAAAGACCCCACCCATCATTATGCACGTTGAGTGTCTTTTTACCCCGGACTTTTTGGCCCTCGCATTTATGCCGCCTCGCACGGGTTTTGGAGGGGTCAGCAAGCGTCGGGCCTCGTGGCCTCTCGGGTGCCGTCCATGACAATGCGCTTTGCTCATCCTCAATACACAATGCTCTAGAACACCACAATTGTGGTTGCTTTGGTGCGTTATGGTGTGGTCTTTGGGAGATGTAGCTCAATTAGAGCACTACACAGAAAGAGTGGAAGCTCCCCCTCACCCAAGGCACTAAAACCAATCTCCATGCCCTTGTGTCAAAAACCGTTAAGATCTAGAAAACCGTTTCCACTCTCTGCCTACTTCCGAGACTCACGTCAAAAAGATGACTACTGCAGCAACTGCAACACCCCCTCTCCCTGGAATTTTGTCCCTAAATGTGACATGAAAGAGGGCTTCCCCTTTGTCCCTCCCCAGAGACAGAGAGTCACACTGAGTGTCCAGCCATGACCCGCCAGTGGGCCACCCGCCACCCGCCACCCACATCGGCTACACATTCACTTAACGCTTCAACTTGTCTCATAGAAAACCTCAAGAGGGGCACACAAACCGGAAAGCCACGCGATGCGGAATTGGCTTCCCCAGACTTTGTGCCCCACACTTCGCGATGAGGTGTCAATGCCCAATGCCCCGCCTGTGGGATCGGCTACAAGGCCCCACGTTGGCAATCCCTCGGATTGGGCTTCGGTTCTAGGAAACCGACTAGCGAGAACTCTTGTACTACTCAACAAATTTTCTGCTGGATCTTCAGCCCAACAATTGCCACTATTAAAATACTCCCCGGGTCCCATCTTTCTTTTGGGTACCCTGTGTAGCTGCACTTTAGGTATACGGCATGTCTGCTAGGGAACGGCATTCAAGGCCAAAAAAGAGGTGGGCTTCACAGCACCGTTGATGCCTCTTGAGGTTATGATCCCCGTTGTAAAGTTGGGCAATTGCACTTGATCACGCTTACAGGGTTCATTCACCAAATCTGGCAGTGTCTTCCTACTCACTACAAACTCGCACAATTCCAGCTACATCCACAATCAACCCAAAAAGTATGTATCCAAATAACAAGTTAAAAGAACCAGCTTACAACTTTGCCTTTGCTGGAGCCACAGACTTCAAGATGCTCTCAATGTTTGCAGCTTTCATAACATCACCTTTCACTTTCAACTTTCCGCCCAAGAACAACTTCTGAGAGTTGGATTTACCGTTGACAAGCTTCTTAAAGTCCAAATCACCAAGGGAGATGACTAAATCGGCATCACCAAACTCAGAGCTGGCGGCATTGGTCAAGTCTCCATTCTTCTTCAAGTCCAGTTTCCACGCCTTGGTTTCACCTTGCTTGTTCTTCAAGTTGAAGATAATGACGGAGTTGGTCTTGAAACACGTGTTAGTAAATCAGATCCACATGGAAACTAACATCTATACTAACCTTCTTGACGAGGTCCTTCTTGAGGCCGGCGTTTCCAGAGAGAGACTCCTTGATTTGATCAAAGATAGGAGCGGATTTAAAACTCATTATATTCAGTTCAACGTATGTGTGGCTCACAAAACCAGATGGTTGATGCTTTGAACTGGAGAATGTTTCACCTTTTTAAATGCCCCACAGCTTTAGCAATTCTCTCAGGGTGGCTATGCTTTTAAGGTTGTGCCGAGGATAATCCTTGTGGTGGGGTTTCGGCCTCAAGCGCGCGAAATCCTTTGCACCGTGGTTGTTGGCATGGCAATGAAATTAGAACCAATAACAATTTCACTTTTTGATCGATACTCTTTAATGTAACACGTTAATTATAAAACGCCCCATAGTATGTTCACTGCAAAACCATTCATCATCTTGTTTTAAATACAAATAAAAAAAAAAGTTAGTGTCATAACATCGTCTCTTGATCATTTAGATTCCTTTATATCTTGTACGTCTCAAAATCTTTTCACATCTCAGATTCCTTCAGCTAATCTCACATTGGTGGCCTGTGCTTCTTGTTGACCATCACGACTTTGTGATCCACTTGTGCTGGATGAATCAACACACCAGTGCTTGTGGTAAGTCCATGCTCTGAGCTGACACTCTTTACAACAGTACTTCGTTCTCTTACAGCGTCTGCACTTGGCAAACTGACGTGGGAACTCTTCCCATTTACCACAATCAAAGAATGCACATTGGCGAACACCATTCTCAGCCTTACGGCATGAGTTTCTCATGATGACTCCAGACCAATAGCACATATCCGTTGAGTTCTGATTCTTGACTGTGAACTTCTCAACAAGCGGGAAGATATTCACATCCTGCTTCATCGTGTTTGTCAAATCCAAATCAGAATCAGATGGATGACGTTGGAAATAAGTCTCATAATTCCATTTCTCATCATATTGTTCACGAGCCTCGCGCGATTTCTTCATCTTGCACAACCTTGATAAAATAAACTTTTCAGAATAAAAGTTGTTCAACTTCGTAGTCAACTCAATCAACGAAAACGTCTTATCCTCACGGCTTTGACAGTTACAGCAGTTCTCAAACTTCAACAAAGATTGAAGGAGCGACTTGCCTAAACAGCATCTGGCCTTTGGATCGGATAGTGTTGTTTGCGATAACGTTGTTGGTGGAATGAAGTTGGCATTAAGGTCAGGAAGTTCTGCAGACTTTCCTTCTTGTTGGCTGATCTCCTCTGAAGAGTTGTTTCCCTGGATGAGAATACCAGATGGTTGTGTTTGTGGTTCTATTTGCGAAAGTGGTTGTGAAGATTGGGAATGCATGAGTCGTTGTGATGCTGGGGTTTGTTGATGTTGACTTTGTTGAAGAAGAAGAGATGTGGCATGAGATTGCTCGCTCTCATCAGATGACAGGTTGGATATCAGTTCCATCTCTGCATCGTTATCATCGTCACATTCAAGTCCAGGTGGACGCATCTCTGTTTCCGTGGCAGCACCCTTCTTGAAAAGAGCCCTTAAAGAGAGATGATCAACGAGATGAGAATCAAGCAAGTGCTTCTTGAGATTGGCATACTTAGAAATAAACGCCAATAGTTGTAGAGACCAAACGACATCATCTTCTTTTGGAATGAGAACTCCGCGGAGGAAAAATCTTGGTGATGCAATGGTATGATTGATATCGTGAAGGTTCTGCTGAACGTTAAGTTCCGTGATGGATGGTAGTGTATCATTCGGAAGTTCAGGACTGGATGAGCCAGAGTTGTTGGCAGTAACCTCAGAGAGATACTGTAATAGTTCCGAGTTGGAATTCAAGTAATTATTGATGACTTCGCCAGCCTCATCCAATTGTTCTCCTGACTCACTAAGTTTCTTTTCTTGGTGTTGCTTCATGACACATCCTTGAACAAGGGCACAAAAGTTCTCCTTAAGGCTTGAATCAGTAAATGCATCAAAGTTTCTGTTGGACAAAAGGTAATTATCAAGTACTGTGGCGATGATTGGGACAACACCAGCCTGCACGACGCGTTCACGGATCTTTTCAGTACCCCTAGTGCCGATCAGAACAAGGCACTGGAAGGCCAATGTCCATTTCCAAGCAATAAGAGCTTCGTACTTCTCCTCTGCGATGGTCTTATGACCGGACTTATCTCTGGGGATGGTGTGCGTCATGTCCTTGTGGCATTCATGCAGAATGCAGACAAGCCTTTCAAGACCTCCATCGGTGGCAAGTGTCTCACGCACTTTAGCTGATGAGGAGGTGAGGAATGTGAGGTGGTTGAGAGAGTTGATCAGAGGCCTGTCACATGTGGAGTCCAGAGCACGTCGATCATAGAGATTGGTGGTGATTGAGACAGCCGCCTTGTTGAGGGAGATGCTCTTGTAGTTTGAGTCTCTCATGGTGTGCTGCTCAGGTCAAGGTATTCGTTTTCTTCGTGTGAGCAAGGTGGGCAAACGGAAAGAAGAAATCAGAAAGTGGGAGGGGATGAATATTAATGTAAAACAGATAGACAGGAAAGCCCTATGTGGAGATAATAAGAGTGAGTCCCTGGGGGGTTGATGCGGTGGAGGGTTCGCTTCGGTTCCAAAACAAGTGGGTGCGAACGAGGAAGGAGGAGAGGGAAGAAGGCGGGTGGTTCACTCGAAAATTAGGGACAGAGATGGTGCAGTAGACAAGAGTATTTGGCTGAGATATATGCGATTCAGACGAGTGGCGGTGGCGTTAAAGGAGAAGTTATAAGTAAGCAAAGGAGGTCTCCTGTTGCAAAATGGAGCGACGCCACTGGCTGACCCACTCGGCGGCCACCGGCCACTCTACGCCACCGCGAAAAATGCCGTTTCCGGGAGATGACACACGATGTGGATTTTTCCGGGGGGAGAGCAATTCTGCTTTTTCTTTTTCTATTTTTCCTTTTCGCTTCTTGAATCTTCTATCGCTACAGTTACGTATTCACACACGACGTTAAACCTTCCTAGGTACCACCACTTATCGCCTCTAACGGTACTGTGGGGTGCGTTACTAATCGGCTCGGACCTTGCCAAAAACGCGCGCGCCTGATCGAGAGGAAAAAAAAAGTTCAAAAGTTCGCGAACATGATATGGTCAGGCTTTCTGTATACAATTAGCCCGCGCAGCATCAACAAACACACTTCGCTTCACGACAAGGGAAACACACCACAAAGATGTACATTTTGAAGCTTCCATGGCTCAACCATACAGGTATGTTACTGACCTATGATGTGTGATATCATCCGCCGTTTTGTGAATTGTCCATTGTGAACTAACGCGTCAACTATAGAGGAGAAGCGCAAGTATGAGGTGTACTCTCTCACCGTCAGTCCGGATGGCTCACGATTAGCGTCAGGAGGATTAGACGGAAATGTCAGAATATGGTCAATTGCAGATATTCTCAGGTATAGGGATTCTAAACTACCAAAGGATCCTGCTATTTGCCGACCGCTCTGTTCCATGGCACGTCATACAGGTGCCGTTACTGTTGTCAAGTTCTCACCAGATGGAAGATTTCTAGCATCGGGCTCAGATGACAAGGTGCTACTCATATGGGAAAAAGATGAAGAATCACGGCCTGTATTTGGAGAACAGAACTTGGAGCATTGGACCGTGACGAAGAGAGTCGTTGCACATGATAACGATATACAAGACATTGCATGGGCTCCAGATTCTAGTATTCTCGTGTCAGTCGGATTGGATAGATCAATCATTATCTGGAATGGTAATACGTTTGAGAAAATCAAGAGATTTGATGTGCATCAATCCCATGTCAAAGGTGTTGTGTTTGATCCTGCAAACAAGTATTTCGCCACGAGTTCAGATGACAGATCAGTCAGAATTTTCCGGTACCATAAAGGTTCAGAATTATCCTTCTCTATCGAAAGAACAGTCTTGAAACCATTCAAGAAATCTCCACTCACAACTTACTACAGAAGACTCTCATGGTCTCCTGATGGTCAATACATTGCAGCCCCAAATGCCACTAACGGTCCAGTTACATCTGTGGCAGTGATCAGCAGAGGTAATTGGGATTCAGACATTTCTTTAATTGGCCATGATTCTCCTTGTGAAGTTGCATGTTTCTCTCCAGTTCTTTACGAAGTTGATTCTGGATCGAAGACGGAAAAGAAGATCTCATCTATTGTTGCCACTGCTGGGCAGGACAAGGCACTTGCCATTTGGAACAACGTTTATCCAAGACCAATTGCAGTGTTTGAGGATATATCCATGAAAACGATCACCGATCTATGTTGGACCCCAGATGGAATGACTTTGTTTGTGAGTTCTCTCGATGGATCAATCACTGCTATCAATTTTGAGCCTGGCGAGCTTGGCCAAGTTGTGTCGTCCGAGAAGAACGATGAGCTGTTAAACAAGTATGGTGTTGATAAAGACAGTATGGTGTTCCCGGAGAGTGCCAACCAACTTGTATTGGAGGACAAAGCTGCTGAATTTACCAAGACTTTGAGTGATAAGCACATGGATAGATTAATGAGTCTAGAGAAGCCAATATTGGAGAAACAACCCACACCTCCGGCTCCCGTGCTTCCACTGGCTGCTGCACCAGCATCTCCCACGCAAGAGACCTCAATTTCAAAACCAGAACTATCTACTGAAATTGCAAGACAGTCTCCAAAGCCTTTGGAAGTGAAGAAATTGAACAAAGCAGTGGTTACCAACGGTAAGAAGCGTGTTGCACCAACTTTGATTTCCACGACATCTCACTCATCTTCATCCAATTTCAAGACTGCTTCCGTCGTGTCAGTGAAGAAACCAATCAAACAGATCACCAAGACGAAGTTCCTTTCTAAGACACCATATGACCTGCCTAAATTTGGTTTACAAACTTCTGTGAATCCATACTTCATTAAGAAGACTTCACCTGAGGAAGAGGAAGAAGATGAAGGTGACGAAATTGACGATTATGAAGAGGCAAAGGATGAGGAGGAAGTTGTTTCCAAAAGAAGAAAAACCAAGTGTCCTTCAATCATCAAATCACAACCACCATTGGAAGATTCGAGAGTTATTTACAAACAGTTGTTTGATCCTGCAAACTCCTCAAAACGCTCTGTTTTACAAGTGTTGAATTATGAGGAAATTGAAGATGATGATCCTACGTTGATTATTGCAGATGTCGATGGTGAGAGATCATTCGAACATTATATCCAAGACAAGGTTGTTCGTGTCACTGGTCAGTTGAACAAGTTCTGGGCTTTGGCTACATCTACTGGATCAATCTTGACATTTACACCGGCTGGAAGAATTCTATGCCCAAGAATCGAGCTAGGTGGCACCGTTGCCTTCATGACTTCGAAAGATGACATCCTTGTGGTCGTGACCGATGATTTCATGTTACACGCATACAACTTGATCAAGAAGAAGCGTATACATAAAAAAGTGTCATTGGCCCCAATTTTGCATTATGATGATGTTGTCGTTGGTAAGAATATTAAGTTGGTTTCCAAGATTGTGGATGTTGAACTGATTGATGAGAAAGTGTTGGTGTACTTGGATAACAACGAATCTTTCTATTTCGATTCACAGTTGAGGACTTGGGTGTTGGCAATGGATAACTTCTATACCAAGTATAATCGCTCTAATGGTCTCTGGGTGGACAAACTGAGTGTTTCATACACCAAGGAACAACCTAAGGAGGATGATGAAACAGAATATGTGAAAAGGCTAACGTTTTTGGAGAATCAAAGCATGTTGATGAGTGTTCTTGGTAAAGAACAGATTGAAAACGAACTTCAATCAGAACTTGAGCAAGCACAGAAAGAGACAATCTACAACCGGGTAAGAGGACCAATGAAAGCTCTCAAGTAAACAAAAAAAAAACAGTTGATGAATGTTATGACCCCATTTTGATGATCACCAAGCATCGTAGTGACCGTATCAAATCTGGGGAACACAGGCCCCCGAGCTCGGCATTGCTCCGAAACCGGCTCCATAACTGGGGATCCCCTCGGATTTCTAAAGCCGGTAAGTTCCGGGAGATGCTGACCACCCGCTGACATATCCCGCGCCGTGATTGGCTGTTTCCTGCGATTACATAAGCTAAACACCCGTACATCCCACGAAATGCCGTCATGCGCAAACTCAAAGGTCCCGGGAACAAAAAGCGCCAGGGGGCCCACCAAAACCAAAAAAAAGGAGGAAGACGCCCAACAACACAACTACAAAAGAGAAGTTAACTGCTTTCTCTTCAATTCACACAAAGCACTCAACACCTCAGCTCTATAGTGGCCATCCATACATCTATCACACACTCCACTGAGCTTCCGTCACTTGAACACCCCCGTTTTTCTTCTGCCCGCTCTACCGGACCTCCCCCACTTGAAATCACCACGTTGATCCTCTTTCTACACAGCAACCAACACAAACAGACACAATGTTGAGAACTCCACTCTCTCGTAACTACACACTACTTACCAGAAGTGTTTCCAACACAACGAATGCCGCAAAGAGATATCTCCAGACGGCGCCTTTGGCCACCAACGACGTGTCCTACGTTCCATACAAGATGAATGCTGCCTCCACCACACCAGACGCACAGGGCAATGGATGGTCGAGACACTCGCTTCCTTCCAGAAGCTTCAAGGACATCCTCAAGAAGACTGAGAAGCCAGCACCACAGAAGGAGCCTGCTCCAGCAGCACCAACACAAACAGCTGCAACAACATCAGCTGCTGAGCCAAAGAAGAAGAGAACAAGAAGAGCACTCAAGCCACGTAAGGCACTCATCCGCCTCACACCGAACGCTCTCTCTCACTTGCAGGGTCTTTTGGACCAGCCTACACCACAGATGATCAGAATTGGTGTCAGAAACCGTGGATGTTCCGGTTTGACATACAACTTGGAGTACATTTCTGAGCCAAACAAATTTGATGAGATTGTCGAACAGGATGGTGTTAAGGTTGTTATCGATTCAAAGGCTCTTTTCTCCATTGTGGGATCAGAAATGGACTGGATCGATGATAAGTTGTCCTCTAGATTTGTTTTCAAGAACCCAAACTCAAAGGGTACTTGTGGATGTGGTGAGTCATTCATGGTTTGATACCATTCTTTATTGGTTATTTGGTTATGTTTTTTTTTTTTGTTTGCATCATGAGAGATGTCGTTATATGGCACTCTTTCTTACATTTTGGGAGTTTTTCTTCAACACACACACATACGTTGACGTTTTAGAAGGAACTGTTGAACGGTTCCGTTTTGGGCATACATGTTTTTCCAACGTTGCATGAGATTTGATTTTTCCACTATTTATTTGGGAGCTTTTCCATTATTTGGAGAGTTTAATGATATGAAATTATTATGACTACTAACTGACGTGTAGATTCACTTGTAGATAAAGAGATGTTAGAGTGGAGTCGTTTAGATAAGATGATCGAGATAATGATCTGTGCCCGGGTCCATGACAACTCGGGAAATTCGGCACTTTTACTGAGGTTGTGGGGGAAGGTATTCGGAGCTAAGGTATTGTATGACCTTCTGGATGTATATAGCCTTGTTCTCTAGACGTCATTGTGTTTTTTGTGTCGGAGGTTGACTCCACGGAGTCCGTTGGAGGTGACAGCGAAGGGCCACAGCTTTCCCCCCACAGAAGGAAGTAGGCCGGATTTACGACACTTCCATACATTCGACACATAACCATTCAAGTCACTAAGAAGAAAGGAGTAACAATTTTAGAGTGAAGTTCGCTGTTGAATAGTCCAGCTGAATAGAGGTGTAAGGATAGGGACCAGAGTAAGTACCCCATGTCCGGACTAACAGGAAGGACACATCAGCCGTATACACATGTCATCCTCATATCTGGGTGTTTCATATCAAGTAGGTATAAATAAGTGATTGGTCTACCCATTTTTCATAATCATGTAGTTTCTTTCATCATAATCATCATCAGATATGCCAAAGATTACAGATAAAGGAATTGACAAGATCAAAGCGCTCGTGGATTCTGCAGCTAAGGATCCACAGACCGGAGTCCCAGGGATGTCTGTTTGCATAGTTAACAGAGATGAAGTGCTCTTAACTTATGCCTCTGGGTATAATGGCTCTGATTCCCCAGATGAGTTGACCACCGACAACATTTTCTGGGCTGCAAGTTGCACGAAGCTCATTGCCTCTCTCGCAGTGCTTCATGTCGTTGAACGTGGTGAACTGGATCTTGATGATGCTGATGAGTTGGAGAAGATACTGCCGGAACTTAAGAACTTACCAATTGTAACTATGGAACAAGGATCGTTGAAGCTTAGACCAAAGAAGAATAGAATCACGCTTCGTATGCTGCTTACACACACTTCTGGATTAGGGTACTCTTTCTTCAATGATACTCTGCAGAAATGGTCTGAGATGCTTCATATGAATGATTTCGAACTTTCAACTGAACGTGATGTTCTTTATCCACTTCTTTTTGAGCCAGGAACTAAATGGGAGTATGGGGTGGGCATTGATTGGGCAGGAACAGCTTTAGAGAGAGTCACTGGTCAAAAGCTCGGGGACTACATTCAAACTCATATCTTTGAACCTTTGGGTATTAAGGACTCAACCTTTACTCCAGATACTGAATTGAGATCAAAGTTGATGAATATGAGTCACAGAGATAAAGATGGGGTTTTGCATCAAGGAGATCATATCTATAAGAGGGCCATCAAAGGTTGTGATCCCCTCTATCACTCTGGAGGAGCAGGACTCTTCACCCGTCCAAACGAGTACGTTAAAGTCCTTACTATGTTATTAAACAACGGTGTTTCTCCAACTGGGAAACAAGTGCTCTCCAGGGAAACCGTCGAGGCAGTCTTCCAGAACCAGGTCCCTCAGTTTCCGGACTTAGGAAGACAGGGGATTCCAGCATCTATCACCGAATGGACCAACCCAATTCCTGACTTCTATCCTCAAGGTACTGCCAAACAAGGATGGGGACTCTCCTGGTTTATAACTTTAGAGCCTGGATGGACTGGAAGAAAAGCAGGAACTTGCCATTGGTATGGCCTGTCCAACTTGTTCTACTGGTGCGACAGGGAAACAGGCGTTGCGGGTGCCTGCGCTACTCAGATTCTCCCCTTTGCAGATGCCAAGTTCCTGACTGCTGCTTATGATGTTGAAGCAGCTGTTTACTCTTCACTTGTTTAGAACTACTGTGATACTATGATACTGTGATACTGTGATACTATGATACTACCACAACGATGACACTGACATTGTAGCATTAACTGTCACGTGCCTGTATTGTGCGGGGTAAAGGTCTAAGGGTGTACCAATGACCTCACAACATCTTCGGTAAACTGCTCAGTGGGGACCCCCAGAGGTGTATATATAGCCAGTAATCCTCTTCCTCTGTTCCTGTCTTCACTGCTCTCAATCCCACCAACAATGTCCAGAATCACTGAGAAGGGTAAAGAGTCTCTTAAGGCCATCATCGACAAGGCCACAGCCGATCCAAAGACCGACATTCCGGGTCTGTTCGTCTCAATCACCAATAACAAAGGTGAAGACCTATTTACCTATACTGCTGGATCCACTGATGCCGATGGAACTTCTCCAATGACAACCGATAACATCTTCTGGATCGCAAGTTGTACCAAGATCGTGGCTACCATCGCCGTCTTGCAGCAGGTCGAAGCCGGAACGTTGGATTTGGATGATGCAGACCAATTGGAGTCGCTCCTGCCTCAATTGAAGAACCTGCCAATTGCAAATTTGAATGATGATGGAACTATTACTTTGACTCCGAAGAAGAACAGAATCACCCTCCGTATGCTCCTCACTCATACATCCGGTTTTGGTTACTCTTTCTTTAACTACACTCTTGAAAAATGGGCTGAGATGTTCAACTTTGATGATTTCAGTCTTTCCACTGAACGCGATGTTCAATACCCACTGCTTTTCGAACCTGGTACTGATTGGGAATACGGTGTTGGCATCGATTGGGCAGGAGCTGCCTTGGAGAAAGTCACAGGTGAAAAGCTTGGAGATTACATCCAATCTCATATTCTTCAACCATTGGGAATCAAAGATTCTTCATTTACCCCAGATGCTGCTTTACTCTCCAAGCTAGTCAGTATGTCTTCCAGAGACCCATCTGGAAAGCTCTCCAAACGTGATCATGCAATGCTTAAGGTCATGAAGACAGACTATGAGACTTTCTTCCACTCTGGAGGCGCAGGTATGTTCTCTCGTCCTTCAGAGTACGTCAAGATCTTAGCCACTATCCTCAATGATGGTACTTGCCCAAGAACTGGAGTCAAGATTCTTGCACCAGAGACAGTCCAAGCCATGTTCCAGAACCAAGTTCCACAATTCCCAAACTTGGGAAGAAAGGGAATCCCAGCTGTAACTCCATCTCTTACAAACGCAGTTCCAGAGATCTATCCACAAGGTGATGCTCCACAAGGTTGGGGTCTTTCTTGGTTCTTGACTTTAGAACCTGCTTCTACTGGTCGTGGTGCTGGAACAGGTCATTGGTGTGGTTTATCCAACTTGTACTACTGGTGTGACAAGGAAAAGGGAATCGCTGGAATGGTCGGTGCTCAGATCTTGCCATTTGCAGATGCTAATGTTCTTGGTTCTTGGTTTGAAGTTGAGACTGCTGTCTATTCTAACTTAGAGTGAACTACCTGGCGTATAAGATTCAAGTTAACCCTTTCTTTCAATATGAATTCTAAGTAGTATCACGGAGAAACTCCTTATCGATCTTAATCTTCATAGGAATACTCAGAATTGCTGTAGCTTTCCGGATCATCAAACAAATCTAATAATCCTTGGACTCTAGTGGAGGAATACCGACGCTCTCTCTTGGATGCTGCAACAAATCGTTCAAACCTGAGAGTTATCTCCTTAATCTCAAGGTCAACCATTGTCTTCATATCGTCCAAGGCATAACGGAATTCATCCAAGGCAAGACTCTGACGACGTTGACTTCTCTTAAAGACCTCCTTATATGCATCACAATCAAGAGACTTTGAACTTGGTTTTGATCTCTTCTTGGGCTTGTTCTCAGATCTAATATCAGGTCTCATTTGAGGTTTGAGTTCAGATTTCCTTGAAGGTCTGTGTCTTTGCGTCTTTGTTGGCTCACATTCCACTGGTGTAGGACCATCCTTATGATCAACATCATTGTAGTATGGTGATTGCGGAGACAGTAGAACAGGAGAATCATGATGATACTCGTCAATAACCTCAAGTATCTGCCTCTTATCAGCAGACGTATGCTGTTCAGCATCTTTCTGCTTCTTCGAAGGAGAATGGTAATTATTCATGGATGCAACTCTCAGATCAGAAGACAATTCAGATTCACTACTCGGTGGAAGAGAGGAAATTCTGTTGAATCTGTTGGCTCTCGATTGCTGTCCGCTCATACGTTGAAGTGGGACACCAAAAGATACTGACACATATTCCTCAGAACCACTGTATCTTGGTGAGAGTACCAGATCATAAATGACATCTTCCTGTTGACTATCCCACTGACAACTCTCAACTTCTCCACATTCAACATCTTCATCATTCTCCATCTGTTTCACGTCTGGTGGATCTTCCTCAATTCCAAAAAGTTCTGGTGCATGCCCATATCTGGAAGCCTCAGATAAGTTAACAGAGGTGGAGTTAATGACCCCAGATGTTGGAGGAAAATGACGACTCTTCTGTAGTCCAACATGCCTCAAGTCATTTTCTTCACTTATAATGGGGTTTTCTGGTATGGCACTCAACAAATCGACAGGATCAAGTGACTTAGTGACCAGCTCAACTTTCTTGGTTGGCTCATCTTGACTTGTGGGTTTGGATATACTTGGACTTTGAGAAGGAGGTGACTTTCTGTGAATATGAGCAGGTGACCTTGAATGAGCAGATGAAGTTGAACGAGCAGGAGACTTCGAAGCTTGAGGAGACCTCGAAGCTCGGGGAGACCTCGATTGGGGAGACCTTGAAGGTGCTTCCAAAATCTTGATGCAAGGCCCTAGAGGACCAGATCTGTTTACTGTTAGAACATGAGCTCACTAGAATCAACTTCAACTTACTTGGAAATGTCGTTAACAGCGGATTTCAATCTTTCAGGTATTACAGGTGGCGGCTTTGGAACACTTGAAGGAGGAATAGGAGTAGGCACATGTATGGGAGGGAGGTTTCCTGAAGCGTGGAGTTTGGAAGCATGAATAAGTCGGGACATTTGGAGCAAGGGTATTTAGCGAAGTATGGTTAGTTCTAGTTTAAAGAACATACCATGAAATGGAGTGAATGTCTGTTGTTGAGACGAATTTGAGAGGTCTCGGTGTTTGTGTCACTTCTCCGAGGGTGACAAAAACCTCAGTACAGAGGGCTCGGGAGGCAAACATTCATTCAGAAGTCGTATTTATCGTTCGGATCAATCTTAAAGATCTTATCAGGATTGAGAATCTTCTTTGGATCAACAGCAAGTTTGATCTTTCTCATTAAGTCCACAGCGGACTCACCAAGCTCCTCTTCCAGGTACTTTCTCTTTCCGACACCAATACCATGCTCACCGGTACATGTACCATCATTAGCCAAGGCTCTTCTCACCATATTTGCACTCAATTCCTTAACTTTAGAGTATTGCTCAGGTGTGTAGATCAAGATAGCATGGAAGTTTCCATCTCCAACATGACCAAGGATAGTAAAGAACACTTTGGACAATCTGATCTCTTCCATAGTATCTTCCATGACTTGTGAAAGTTTTGAAATAGGAACGGCAACATCTGTAGTCCAGACTTTAACATCAGGGGAAACATGCTGTTTGGCATACTCAATAGATGACCAGAATCCGACTTTTCTAGCCTGCCACAGTTCCTCTGACTCCATATCGTTACGCGCATACTGGAAAGAGAGTGAGTTGTTTGTAGAGGCAATACCTTCCACATTTGAGATAAGACGTTGCAAGATAGTGTCATCATTTGCACCGATCTTAATGAACAGAGTAGGAGTTTCAGCCCATTTACGTTTGCACTGTCCAGAATCGTTAATCACATGGATCATGTTCTCGTCAAGAAGCTCAACAGCGTTGACTTGGATTCCATTCTGAATCAATGAAGTGACAGTATTAGTAGCATCCATAATCCTTGGGAAACTCACCACTGAGACTCTTTCAAACTTTGGCTTTAGATGTAACTTAACAGTGATCTCAGTGACTATACCCAAAGTACCCTCGGATCCAATGATCAAATTGGTCAAGTTATAACCAGCACTTGACTTCTTTGGTCTGTTCTTAGTCTTCACAATAGTACCATCAGCTAACACAACAGTCAGATTAACAACATTGTCCTTCATAGTTCCATATCTCGCAGCATTAGTACCAGAACATGATGTTCCAACCATTCCGCCTATATCAGCGCCTGGTCCCGGATCAGGTCCAATCATGTATCCATGCGGCTCAAGATATGCATTGAGATCTTGCCATCCAACAGCTGGTTGAACTCGTATATCCTGATCGTCCTTATTGAACGTGATGATCTTGTCCATTCTAGAAAGGGAGATAACCAGTCCCTTGCGGGTGGATATGAAGTTTCCCTCAATGGACGTTCCTCCTGAAATTGGAACAATTGGGACTGAATATTCATTGGCAATCTTTAAGATCTCAGAAACTTGTTCTGTAGATTCTGGAAATACGACAAGATGCGGTTTTTGCTGTGATGTTGGTGAATGTGTGGAGTAAGCGTTGGAAGCGTGGGAGTCGAGGTCCGATTGATCCTGCGAGTATTGGTCCTCTTTCAACAACGACTTGATCTTCTTGAAAGCCTTAACCGTATCAAGATAATCGGCATACTCAGGAGGTGGAAGATCTTTCAATGAAGTTGTAGAAGAGTGCGGGAAGCTATAAGGTTCCGGTGACTCTTCATAGTGCCCGTGGTAGTACCCGATACCAACACCGGCAAGAAGAGCCGAGACGGTGTAGAATGAGATCACTTGCGGTCTTGTAGTTTTACCAACATGATGATGATGGTGCTTTCCTCGTGTAAACACTCGGGTGATACCTCGTAATGGCAGCTTACGGAGCATTTTTGTGGGGGCCAAGCTACTGTGTGGAGGTGTTAGCGAAATTTAATCCCCATAGATTTTAGGCCCATGCGCCATTAACAATAAGATCTAATACGGCAACTACGCCAGAATTTAACGAAACGAACATGAAATTCAATGCTTGTAGTAAAGAGAAGATTACCAGGAAAGATATAACGTAACACCCTTTTATTTTGTTTTTAATACATTAGGAAAAAAAGTTTACTCGTCGTCCTCGTTCTCCAAGACCTGACCGGCAATACGGTCCAAATCTCTCTGACCGTTCTCAGAGATTCTTCTACCACCCTTTGGAGAGATTTCAAGAACTCCCAACTTCTCAAGGGCCTGGAGGACCTTTCTGTTGACGGAACCGGAAGCGTCAGCGTGCTTGGATGGTCTACCACCTCTGTTGATGGCGTTACCGTAGAGCTTGTTCAAAGCACCAACACCAACCTGCTTTCTCAAGTAGATGTGACGAGCGGCAGAAGCAGCACGCTTGTAGAACCAGGTCTCAGACTCCTGTGGTGGCAACTCGTTACCAGCGGAGGTCTTAACCAAGTCAACGTAACCTGGGATCTCCAACTTACCCTGACGCTGCAAGAACTGAGCGTAAGCGTTGATGAATTCCTGAGCTGGAACGTCCCTGTTGAATATGTTAGTATACTTGTTCATTTGAGATAGAGGTTGAGAAATTGTAGACGTGACATGATGACCTTGATCTGCAAAAGGAGCACAAAATTTTTGGAGTATTCGGTATTCTTTGAATAATGGAGAGTGATGGATGATCAATAAAAGCTTGGTAGACACTGAATGAATGAATACTGTTGATATAGAGGCTCACAAAGTCCTTAATGGTAGTTGATGAGTGGTGATGCTTGATCTTGAAAAGACAGGCTTGACATGGCACTACGAGTCCATACACCCTTGTCTTTGAAACTTCCAACTCCTTAAGCTGTGTGCTTGTCATAATGGAATAGTGTGTCGATAATAGTGGAATATGTTGCTTGTTCTCTGGTTCTCCCTGAGTCTCTTCATAGTGTGAATCGTTGTCGTTGACAGTGTATCTCCCTTGTTACTTCATGTGTCGATGTGCTCTCTTCTGGTACCAAATTCGTCATGTCTGTTCTCTCCTTCAGTTATAAGCACGTACTTAACAGTAACACCGGCCATATTGATGAATGCTATGTTGTTATCCTAATCTCCCTCTTTAGACGCTTCTCGTCAGTGTTCAAAAATTGAAAATTTGTTTGGTGAGGCAAGTGACGGTGGCCCTACCAGACTTTTTCGCGGGTTTGTCCCTCACACAAGTGAAAAGTTCCCCGGCAGCGCGTTGGAGATGTTCGCGAATTTGGCGGGTTGTGTGAGGTGTGTGGGTGTATTTAATGTTTTTCGCGCTTTCTGATAAGGGTTTTAAACAATCACGTGATCGAGTTAGGGCTAGATTAAATCGGAAACCAAAGGGATATAAACAACACACCAACCACGCACCCATCACACAACTGGTACAATAACAATGATCGAACGGCTGCCATTGGAGATTGCAGAGCTTGTCATTCGTAACGTGGACCCACAATACTTCCAACATGAACGGCCCAAGTACACGTACATACATAGATCTCGGACATTGATCTCTTTGACACATGTTTCCCGGGGATGGAGG
The DNA here is from genome assembly GCA_030580135.1 of Petasospora easanensis. Lineage (NCBI taxonomy): Eukaryota > Fungi > Ascomycota > Saccharomycetes > Phaffomycetales > Wickerhamomycetaceae > Petasospora > Petasospora easanensis. The sequence continues at coordinate 202,672 of JAKTSI010000002.1, read as the reverse complement.
GACTCTATCATGGCAATGATGGCCCTATACACTTCCACAGTAAGAGCATATGAAACACAGAAGCTTTATACAACAGACGTTGGTATGAAGAAGATCAATGAAACTACAGAATTGACACTTGAAATGCTGAGTCATTGTAAGGGGATTGTGGGGGAGCTTGAAGTCCATGCTTGTGTTGATCTTGATAGGTACCATGGATTCCACAACGTCAGAGCTTTAACCATACTCGGAGATACAATTCTACAGAAGAGAGATACTATTGAATTCCCTAATCTCGAATACATCGCTTTGGCACTATCATCTAGGGTGTTCAAGGTCACTGCATTGGACAAACTACGAAGATTGGATTTGTTGATAGATTCAGACCTATCTTATGATCCATTGAAACTATTCCAAGGTCCTCAAATTGAGGAATTGAACGTTGTAAACAAAGGATTATCGTCATCATTCACAATAACAGCATTGAACCAGTTTATTTGGAATCTACAGAGGCTGAAGGCACTCTCTCTGAGACACATCTCATCGAAATCTCCAGCATCGAGACTATGCCTCCAATCACCACCTTCTGAGTTCTTCGATACGGTAACCTCACTCCCACACCTTGAGTCTATCTCCGTTGACACATTCTACATAAGAGCTGAGTCAATGAGACATTATTTCCAAACAGTCATGGAGTCCAGAGAGATTGGAGACGTTCGGACTCCACTAAGAGTATCATTGGTTGAACCTAGTCTTGTTGATGAGTGGACCCCTCGTGAACTCTATGCAGTTGCTGGATTCTTAGTATGTCTATCCAGAACTCACAACATTACTGACTTGGAGATGATCTATGGAATTCAGACCGAAATCCTGATTGAGACACCGACATCATGTTTCTTGAGTCTTTTGAGTTTCATCGAAGATTACCAGTACGATTTCCTTCATGGGCTCGAGGAGTTTTATACAATGATGGCATGGAACATCATCGATGATACCGAACTGTTCTTAAGACAACAACGTGATCCATTTGGAGTGATGTCTTATCATACTGATAACACATTTTCTCCTAACTTCCGTCAAGTGAGCAAGTATATCCTCAAGAGGTCACCCAACAGCATGTTCCTCTTGAAGACTACTCATGATGCTGGACAGGATGACTTCTGGAGTAGAGAAACCGTCATGCAACATCTCTTTAGGTACACAGAAATCAAACGCCAGTCATCCATTTGGGATTAAACTACAAGCAAAAGTAAGCAATGATTGACATATACCATAAACCCCAAAAACAAATTTTAAATTACAAACAGGATATATAACATCAATCATAACCCAGATAGTTTCAAGATCTAACTTAGACCTTGAAACCTCTAGATCTACGTCTACCTCTGGCTCTCTCGAACTTTCTACCCTTAGACAAGATTCTTGGGGCTTTGTTCTTGTGTGGACCCATACCGAAGTGTCTGACAGCCTCACGGGAGTTTCTTGGACCTCTGACGATCAAAGTGTTCTGACCCTTTGGAGCTCTGACAGCAAGCTGGTCAAGAGTGATAGCCTCACCACCAGCCTTGATGATCTTAGCACGGGCACCAGCGGTGAATCTGAGAGCGGCAACGGTGGCCTTTGGGAACTCGAAGATTCTGGAGTCGTCAGTGACGGTACCGACAACAACGATGGTCTTCTCGGAAGCACCCTTCTGGGAAAGAGCACGAGCGATTCTGGAAACAGAAACTGGTGGTCTGTTGATCTTGGACAAGAACAAAGATCTGAGGATGACCTTGTTGAATGGAGCGTCAGTACGACCTGTGAACAATGTTAGTATGACAAGTTCTTTCTGCTCTAATGTCGCACAAATCTTTGATTGCACTCGCAGAAAATAGTGGATAGTCAGTCCCGAAGGACAGTGAACAAACGACGAGGAACGGTAGAGAGTTTGTTGGATTGTTTCTGAGTACTCCAAGACACCCATTGCTATAGTATCAGTATGTTCACTGAAGAGCAAAAACCGGGAAAGTCTCTTACATGAGCCTCCAATCAAATTAACATCCCAAATGCATCAAAACTCAAATCGTATTGCCAGAAACCAAACCACTTCTCTAGTATCAGATACTAGGCATCCTAAAGGGTGAGAAATTCTCAACACCAAAAGATTGTTAGACAATAGACAAAGGAAGACACTTACGAGCCAAGAAGGAGTACAACTTGACCAACAACTTCAAGTAGACGTTGTCGGACTTTGGAGCCTCTCTGTGGCCAGACTTGGCGTGCTGCTTGGTGAAGTGATCTCTACCCATTGCGACTTTTGTTTGGTGATTCTCTTAACATAGAGAGTGTTGATAGTTAGCAGCTCGTGAAATTTTTCAAATTACTTCCGGTGAGATTGTTCGCGAACTGGTGTTGGGATGTTGCGATGTGGTACAAAGTCAGGTCCACTCGCGTTTTAGGGCAGTCAGATATATCACGTGACTAGATTAGGGCCCTTGTTCGCGGGTTTGTATATCTTCGAGATCAACAATTCAACAGGTCAACGTGTCTGTGGGGTTTAAGTGCCAACACAAAGACAATGGAGGCTATTCTTAACTCGTAAGTTGTTGATCATGCTGTTAACACCAACTATATGCTGGCAATCATCAAGATCACAAGACTAACACCACCCACAGAACAGTAAAGAACCCAAGAGGTATCCCACAAGCTCCATTCGTGGAGAAGGTGGAGGAGTTCATTAAGAAGCCAGAGGACTTTGATAAGGTAATGGGAATCTTCCAGGAACGACTCCAGCAGTATAAGTATATGGAGCAAAGTAAGATCAATGCTGCTAAGGGGTTTAAGAAGAACATACCGGAGATTGATGATTCATTGAAGATGGTACAGTTGCTGAAAGAGAAGAAGGAAGCTGAAGAAAGCCTTGAGACGAATTATGAATTGAACGAAACAGTATACACAACAGCAGAGATTGAACCTATAGATTCTGTTTTCCTCTGGCTCGGTGCCGATGTCATGTTGGAGTATCCAATTGATGAAGCCATCGATCTCCTCCAAGAGAAGCTCGAGACAGCAAAGAAGAACCTTTCAATTAGTGAAGAAGATGCCGAGTTCCTTAGAGAAAACATCACAACGATGGAGGTCAACACTGCAAGACTTTATAATTGGGATGTGGAGAGACGTAAGAACCTCAGACTCGCTGAAGAAGGTGCTAAGAATTTGAAGATATGATGTGTAATGCATGAACGCTAGAACGTTATGAACACTTGTAGAGCATAAGAAAATGTATAGATCGTAAAGAATTGAACATAAATATTAGATCATAAAGACTAGAACGTAAACATTAAAAGATCACAGCTTTGTACGAACACCACCACGATTATACCACCACTGAACACCAACAGTACCTCTCTGCATATCCAACCCTTCACTAATTTGCTTCCAAAGTTCTCTCTCCAAATATGCATCACCTGCAGACAAATCCCACACGTTATTCAACCAATTCTCTAAGATTCCCACAGGGACATACGTCAATGTACCAATCAATGCTCTGATAAGTGCCTGTCTCGTAGTTTTTGGCGTTCCAGCGCCTTCACCCAATGGTTCAGAACATGGACAGTTAATAACAGCAATGTACAAGGTATGAAGCACTTCTCTCAAGTTATCCTTATTCAAGTAGTAAGCTTCTGAAGGAGGTGCCACGGACTTCGTGATACTTTCCACGGCGATGATTAGCTGCCGTGATGAGAGACACATTGGAAACTGCGATAACACGGTACGCAAGTATGATGGAGCAGTAGCGGCAATGATTGGGGCATTACGAGGTGTGAATGTAGCCAAAGTAACTGAATGGGCGGCTTCAATTAGCATTCTGTGTGCTTTAATGTGTTCAGCAGGGGATGTTGGTGGGAGCAATGGCATGTGGATGAAGTAGTTGATGAATGGGACAATTACTGATTCGTGATAACTGTGTGAACAGACTTTTGTGTAATGTTCAAAGTATTTGGTAGCAAACATCGCCTTAGAAGATTCATAATGAGAGAAAGGAACTTTTTTCAAATTGCAGTGTGAGATTAGGAATTGGCCCAATTCTTCCGAGGCATGGTTCGAATACTGGAAAAGTCCCTCAATAGTAGTTAGGAAGACAAAGTTGTATGCTTGGAACCCACCAGTGCCAATTTTTTCCAGGATAAAGTTGAAGAAGTAGAGGATCTTGATGACTTTGGTGAATAATAAAGCGAAATCTTCAGGTTTGAGTCCGTTGTACAAGTTCAATGAGAACGATGCAAATCCCTGAAGCATAATGACAACACCAAATAGGATACTTTTCAATAAGTCCCAAGTCTGAGGATCATCAGAGACATTATTATGGATTGAAAATGCGAAATCCAAGATCGTGGAAAGTGAAGCATCCATAATTGGGTACTTTACCCCATTGACGAAACAGTTCTCCACAAGGAAAGACAGACGACTTAGATGCTTCATAACCGGTTTAGTCATCATATCCTGTGCGAGTTGAAGACCATAAGGTGAAACAAACACCATATCAATGAGATGAATCATGATTGATTCGTGTGGAAGCTTTCTCTTCTGTACCCCAGAGAAACTGATAAGCGAACATGCAAGGGAAATAGTCACAAGGGAGTTGACTTCATACAAGTTGATAGCAACATTTTTAAAAGATCTTGAGATGATTTCATGATTGAGTAAAACGGATCTTTCATAACACTGTTCGAAATAACCTCTGGTTTCTGGGACTGAATGTTCCAAATACACAGGCTTAGAAAGCAAGACGCCAGTAAGCACAAGTGCCTTCTTCCAATCCTCAGCTGGATGATCATAAATAGCAGTAAGGAAAGCATGGAAAAACTGCGTGAGTGGTAAAGAAGGCTGTGAGATACGAATCTTATGCTCAACCATGGCCTTAACGGCCTCTATAACGAGATACGATCCATTGAAATCCTGGGGGTTAAAGATATGTGCGTTGTTAAGGAACGAGTGTGTTAATCTCTCAACATCAGACTCAGTCTTAATACGAGGAATGTAATGGACAACGTATCCAAGTAATTGTTGTGATGTATAACTTGTTGGAGAGTTCAGAATGGAGAGCAAGAGTTGAACGTCCTGAGCATCTTTATCCTCGGCAAAATGTTGCGGAGACAAAGAGGACTGACCAGCATAAGGTCTCTGTCTCAGTTGCTGTTGTAGAGCACGTCCCTGAGCACCGAGACGGTACATTTCTGCTTGTTTATTGGCTAATGAACGGCAAAAGAGAAGGAGAAAGGGAGAAAGTTGATCTCCCGGGGTTTTGTCTCCGGGGTCAAAAATCAAATTCCGGCCCACATGCACGTGACAGGCCCCGGAATTCCCGCATCAACACCCAAATTTCGAATTTTGGCGCGAGTCAGACGTATTCATTTGACGTATTTACTATTCTCTTTCGGTAACAAGAAAGTCACCCCTAAAGATGTTCAGATCAATTTCACGTTCAAACTTCTCGTCTATTCTCAGATCTCACAGATTTGCCTCCACTTTGGCTCTTGTTGAGTCCCAGGGATCCCAAATCACATCAGCATCATTGTCCTCTCTTAATGCTGCTAAGCAATTGGGAAACCCAGTCGTTGCCATTCTCTTGGGCTCCAATTCCAAGGCTGCTGCTGCTGAATTGAACAAAGTTGCTGGATTAGATAAGATCCTTGTCGCTGAGGATTCCAAGCTTGATCATGCCTTACCTGAATACCTTTCCCCAGTCCTCACAAAGCTTCTTCAAGAAGGTGATTACTCCCATTTCATCGTTCCAGCCACTGCTGTTGGTAAGAACGTCCTTCCAAGAGTTGGTGCATTGCTTGATGTCCAGCCAGTATCAGATATCATCAAAGTCGAGGACGCACAGACTTTCAAGAGACCAATTTATGCAGGTAATGCCATCATCACTGTCAAATCTACAGACTCCAAGGTGTTGCTCTCTGCCAGATCATCTGCATTTGAACCAGAGGCACTTAGTGCTTCCGAATCATACTCAATTGAAGACGTTGCCGTCTCAGTTGAGGAGAGTCCAATCCAATGGGTTTCTGAGAACCTTGTTAAATCCGAGAGACCAGAGCTCGCATCTGCCAAGAAGGTCGTTTCTGGAGGTCGTGGTTTGAAGAACAAGGAGAACTTTGACCAACTCATCTTCCCACTTGCTGATGCCATCGGTGCTGGTGTTGGTGCAACCAGAGCTGCTGTTGATGCTGGATTTGTCGATAACTCTCTCCAAGTTGGTCAGACCGGTAAGGTTGTTGCTCCAGATCTTTACATTGCCGTTGGTATCTCTGGTGCTATCCAGCACTTGGCTGGTATGAAGGACTCCAAGACCATTGTTGCCATTAACAAGGACGAAGAGGCTGCTATCTTCAACGTTGCTGACGTCGGACTTGTTGGTGATCTCTTCGAGGTTGTTCCAGAGCTCACAGAGAAGATCAAGAACTAATATCTTTGATAGATAATTGGAAATTTCACGCTGTAAAGACACATAATCCACATACAAATAGCACAGAGTCGATCCCAAGATAACCCAGCCGCGTACCCCGCAGCCGACAAGCGTAACTCCGAACACCCGCACACCACCATTCGAAAGTGCGGGTCCGAATGGTTGACAACCGCCCGAACGAATCTATTGGCCCTTTCTGCTACTTAAAAGTGTCGAGAAGGAGAGTACGCCGAGGGAATTGATACTCTGGTGGGTCAGATACGTACAAAGTCGTTTGTGAACCCCTTTGGCTGCCTCTCTTTTGCCTCTCGTTGCGCTCCCCTTTCGGTCTAAAGCACTCCGACACTCTCCATGTCCTTTGTTTTAATGATGGAATCCACTTATAGAGATCTTGCTACACGAACACTTTCACTTTTGGAGCAGTCGGGAAACTATCGAATCATCATCCTTCTCATTGGTGCTCCAGGCTCAGGGAAGTCCACCATCGCACAGAGAGTCGTCGATATCCTCAATGAGGAGCACAAGTTGAAAGGAACACATCATGATACACTTATAAAGGGAGGTGATCTTCTCCATACCAATGACGACCTTCCTATCTACGACCCAGAAATGACAGTGGATGTTGAAGACGAGAACTACATACCAACAAGACAGGCCCTCGAAGACTCCATTGTACTCAGGGGTCGTGGCGGAGATGACACAGCATTGAAAATTACATACAACACACATGATTCAGATTCCACATTCGCACAAGTGATACCGATGGATGGGTTCCATCTCCCTCGTTCCATACTACACCAGTTCAAAGATTCACAAACGGCAATATTTAGACGTGGATCACCTTTCACATTTGATTCCTCACTAATCGTCAAGTTAGTATCAACACTGAATGATACACTCAACGTTAGCTGTGATCTACCACCACTGGACACTGCACATACTGAGATACCTGACATTGACATTCCAAGTTTTGACCACGCAGAACATGACCCAAAGCAATACGGCACAAGGATCCACGGATCGGCAAGAGTACTCGTCATGGAAGGGCTGTATCTATTATTAGATAACCCGGTATGGTCTGGTATTGCTCGTTGTTTGGAGCCTACTGTAAGTTCTGAGGGATTAGACCCAAATGCATTGAACGTTACGGAGAACCGTGTTTTAAATATTCCAGTCCCACAGGGGAAGAATCATGAGTTTTGGAAGATTTTGATAGAGGATGATATGATGTTGGAAAGAGTCGGAAAGAGACATCTGAAAGCCGGCATTGTAAAGACATTACAAGAAGGTGAAGATAGAGTTAAGATTAATGATTTACCAAATGGGAAAAAAGTATACAAGGAGAGTTTCAAAAGTGACATCAACATCATCAGCATTGATGATGCGAACGAGACATGTCCTAAATAGATGTCTTAGAGTGGTTTCAAAGATCTCCGTAGGCATATCACAAGCTAGAACTGCATTTATACAGCATGATAGAGATATATGTACCTTGGATAACCTAATTTACAGTTACTTTAACTTCATAGCAATTGTTTATTATCTTGAGCGGAATTTCATGGTCACGTGATAAACTTTTTTTTTTGTATCATCTTCTAAAAGTATCAAGGAATTGACTAGCCAAAGGACGGGTTTCAGTAGCAGCTTCTTCTTCCTCTTCTTCTTGTCTTACAGCCACAGGAACTGGGGTCTCTTCACGTCTTGTCTTTGTGATCTGCAACCAGAATGGAATTCTCCAGTTTCTACCAGGAAGTATGCTTGTAGATACCGAATCACCAATGATCCAACCTAGAAGGGCCATACTCATACTCTTGACACCCTGTGTAATAGCCAATTGGAAACTTAATAGGAAAAGAAGGAACTGGTCAGTAAGCACCAACTTATGTTGACCTGATCCATAAATCTCAAATTTGTACATGATTGGGATGTAATCCCTATACTGTGCCAACAGAGCAAAGAGAATACTCGTAGGCCCCACGGCAACGGAATTAAGCCACTCCAGTCCAGTGTATAACTTGATAGCAGTGATGATTGACACTGTTAGAAGAGTGTACATGTATACCACAGCAATTGTTGAGAGGTACTTATGCGAGGAATAGAATCGTTCCAAATTCCGGTATTGGTATAGTAGAATCATCGTCAGGAATACCTCACTCTCATTCACAAACGCCAGCTGGAACGTTAGAAGACGCCAGAACTGTTTATATTCACTCAAGAATGGAGTGTAGGCGAAGTAATAGATGTACTTGGTTGATGTAAGGGAGGCGAGCAGGGGAAGAGCCACTGTGACCATTATGAGGAATTTCGACACGGGGAAATTCGTGAACCCGGCAGGCAATGACGAAGACATTGTTAATGATAGTCGCTTACCAACAGGACGATCAAAAGACAACAAAAACCAAGACAAAAGATAACGGCAGAGATGATGTAACAAGATCAAAAGGAGGCAAATTCGCGGAAGAATTCGCGAAATGGCCCCCCGCTTCTCGGAGAAAGACGAAAACTTCGGCTCCTTCTCTCAGCTTCCCTTTTCCCTTAGTAATCCTCTATCCGGGTCCTTGTTTCTATTAATCCTCCATCAATACCTCCCAGCTATCCATATTCAATGTCCTCTGTGCCTACAAAGTCCCAAATTCTCGCGGTTTACCGTCAGTTAATGAGAAACTCCACACAGTTCAACAACTACAATTTCAAGCATTATTTCATTAGAAGATCCCGTGATGCTTTCAAGGAGGGAAAAACACTTACAGATGAGCAAGAGGTGGCTAAGATGTTCCAGAAAGCCCGTGAGGAGCTGAGCGTTCTTGAAAGACAGTCCAAGATCAGTCAGATGTACTCCTTTGAGAAACTCGTCGTTGAGCCGTTGGATAACCATCACAGAAAGCAATGATAAAAAAGGGTAACGATTGTAAATATCAAGGGAAAGTCACTTGCAAATGGCGTTTAATGAATCTTATTTTGTGTTAATGGCATCGTGTCTGTCGTTGTAGACAAAAGAGATGTGAGCCACGATAAGCGGTGGCGAAATCGGACTTGCCGGGGTCTGTTTCAATGCCGGCACCTATGTCTGTGCTTTGTTTGTATCTTGGGTTATATCCTTGGCTATTATACTCTTGATTGTACCTCAGCAACATATATCTATACTGGAAGCTCATTCCACAACTAAGAAACAAGACTACGTCAGCTGCCTATATAATGAAGTTACAATAACTGGTACTCACATAAAAATTTGATAACAGAGTAGCTATAAAAGTGCTTTAAATAAATCGTCGGCATACTTCTCTAATATTTCCTTTTTTCTTTTTTTCTCTTTTAGCTTCTTTTTGGTTGGTCTTGAACATGAAGGCAATACAAAACAAAACAGACACAAAACTCTTTTTTTTCTTCATGGCATCCAAGTTCAACATTTCATCATTCTCATAAAGTTATATCAAAAGCAACGAAGCTCTTCATTTTCTTTCTTTTTTTCCAATTCAATTGATAAGTCCTTCTTCATGATATTTTTTGTAGTTTTTCACTTCTTCTCATTCGTTTCTTCTTCTTCTTCCTCTTCCTCTTCTGCTAACATTCCTCCAAACTGACCACCAAGGAGATCAATAGAATCTGTGGCAAGATCTTGAGCAACTTTACTCTTATCCTTATCACCTTTTGGTTCTGGCTTGATAAATGTACGAGAGCTGGATTCCACTGGAACTGAAACCAACGCAGTTTCTTCAAATGGTGTAGAAATGAAACCACCAAGCTCAGCGCACCAACCAATCCATTCATCAATCCAACATCTAACAACCCACCATGCACCAAATCCGCCACCTCCAGCAAGTGAAATCTCACGAAGAGCACTTGTAAGCAGGGCAGATGTGCATAATAGGAAAAGACGTGGTGGCACATTGGAGAACAACTCTGGTAACGAAGCGATATATGTTCCCCATTCAACAATAAATGAATCATAAACACTCGTATCCTTCTTCAACAACTCCGGAATCTTGTTTTGTAGAATATCAATGGCCCTCTTATAATTCTCACCATCACATGGAAGTTCTCTAGCGGCAAGTTGTTCAATATCCACATGTTTGGTCCAATCATTGTACATCACGTTTCGATCCAGGTGATGAGAAAGAATCTTGTTTGCACTCTGAGCAGTTTCAACAACTCTTACAAATCTTGAGACCAACTGACAAAACTGTTTGGCAATCTTGATTTTGGAAAGTGCAAGTTTCACAGGTAGCGTGGACAGTGACTCAGATAACTTATCGGTGAATTTGGACACCAATGTCTTCAGTTGATCAAGTACGATCGATGGAATCTCTTGAAGGGCAAGCTTGGCCAACATCTTGATCAAAGCCTTGAACATAATAGAATCACAGGTGAGAATCCATGGAAGAACACTTTCAGAGGCATAAAGTTTGGCAACTGGAACAGTTAATGATCCATTGAATGTTGAAAGCAGATCGAACAGCCTTTGGAGCTGAACGTATCTGATGGATTCAAAAATAGAAATACAATGGGATTTGTACAAGCCCTGAAGAGTTTGGGAAGCATCATTGTCTGCTTCAGCTGGCAAATATGGTTTAATGTCTGGAATATCCATTTGGTGGTCAGTGGTGGTATTTCTGTCATTTACTAGTGATGCCAAATCTGGGACAAACTTTAATTCTGGTGAGACGTGTTCGTTCAAAAAACTCACAACAGAGGTAGCATTTGTCGATGCAGATGGTGGATTCGATACTTGTGGTGTAGACACTTGTGAATGGAACGAACCAGGACTGTTAGATCCGTATGGTGTGTCTGGCAAGAACGAGGAGTCAAATGTCTGGTTGTGCAATGGTGTGGCTGCCGTAGACCCAACAGAAGAAGCTGGGCCTTCGTCAGAAATCAACTTCAAACCACAGTAGTGATACTTCGATTGCCCTCTGATACCGAGACGACGGGTACTCAAGCTTGGGAAGACCAGACGCACCAATTTACCAAAGGAGGCTGGAGACAATGGCTTGAGTCCATTTTCCGCACAAACGGTGACATAGCGTGCATAGATCCTGTTTCTTGGAACGACAGCAGAATTGTTAGCCTGGCAAGCTCTCATAAGCCAGGACATACCAAACACTTGTCTCTGTCTCTCCTTCGTAGCATCGCTTTTCACCAGCAATGTTCTTCCATTTGTCGTGACTGGTGCTTCCACGGTGGGCGAGGCAACGTTGGACTCCAAAGCCCTGACCTTCGCGGCAAATTCCTCCAGTGGTACATCCAGAATCTTACGGGCCATGTTTCTGAGCTCCAAATCACCATCTTCTCCAGGGAAGGCATGATCCGGTCTTCTTTGCCTCTTACGAGCAGACTCTGGGGTTCCCGTTGGAGTTCCGTGCTTGGACCCACGTAGATGTGTAGTGTTTGGTGGTGCACCTGGCGCTTCCATACCCGGCCTTGATTGTGGGTGGAAAGGCAAAGGTCCAGAACCAACCATGTGTTGGATTCCTGGCTGTGGGCCAGATCCTGTAACCATCTGTAGCTGGTGGTTTGCGTGTGGTAAATGCATCATCTGCGGATGCGGTGGTTGACCCAGCGGCTGCGAGTTCTGCGCGGACAATGGTTGTGGTAGAGGAGTGTGTTGCGACGCCTGCTGTGCTGACGGTTGCTGAGGAGTTTGTGGTTGTGGCTGCTGCTGGGATACCTGCTGGTAGTACTGAGCCTGAGCGGCCATTGCCTGTTGGTATTGGATTTGATGGACAGGTGGGTTATTTGGGTAGTGCGTCACCATCATTGGTATCTGGCCCGGCTGCGCGTAGGGAGGAGGGTGGGACCCGTTCATTGAAGGAAGTGGGGTGTGGGCATGATCCGAACGAGGATCCTGTCGTGGGGATGGGTTGACGTCAGTGTTGTTGGACATGATGCGGCGGTGCTACACCTCAAATTGTGTGAATGGGTTAGAGGAGGGGGATATGCAACCGCGGGACGGTTATGCGGACAACGAACACGGAGACAGGCGGTAAGCCAAAAGAAGGAGTGGAAAGTGTTTGTCCCGTGAATGGGAGAGAAATTGACGGTGTAAGCCGTACAAAAAGTGTTCAAACGACGCTGTGGCTTTACTGAGAAAGAGCGAGCGTGCCCGGGGCGTGAACGTAGTTGAGGGGGAGAGGTTAGGCTCTGTGAAGACTCCTGGAATGCCGCTTTTCAAGGAGAATGGGCGGGAGACAGTTGATAGAGATGGGCCGCTCTATAGAAAGGCCGGGGCTTTTGTTTTGATAAAGGCGGCAGAGCCTTTGTTGCGTGTTTTCTCTTTAAAAGATCTAGTGGGCCTGATCAAATGAGCGCTCAGATTTTTTCTTTCGTCTTTCTTTCCCCCCTGGGTCGCGATTCATAGTGTCGGTTGCCCTGCCATTCGCGCCAAAGGGCGTAACTCTCCTTTGCCACAGGAACAAGACCCTGGGACAGACTTTGGGCAGTTTCACCGCCTGGCGGCCATTTATATTGGGCGGTGAAGGGCTTTATATTTACAATGAGGGTCAAACATCCCAATTGGACTATTACTCACTTCTTAACACCCCCGGACATGCCCTGTTTTGCCTGCCCTAAGTGCGTTGCCTAGGAGATAATCAGTTCGCCCATTCCCGATCTTTTTGGCGAAAAATGGCGGTATTGTCGGAGGGCCGGGAAACAAAGTAAGCTCGAGATGCGAATAATTATGCCAAATTTGCAGCAAAGAGGGTTTTGCACCATAAAAACACGCCCAAGTTTCTTATCCAAAGATAGGCATACTTTCGTCTACTTTACTGGTGTCAACTGCCATCATCACTAACAAACTATCGCCACACCTTATCAAATGAACGGCTTCCTTTGTCCGAGGATAACATAATTAAA